>CM031939.1:64359103-64596083 GCA_018703725.1 Brassica juncea
TTTAAACTCCCCTACGACAAATGATTGAGATTTCGTTAAATGCTCTATATACATAATCTTATGCTCTTTAGTGTGTTTAAAATTATTTAACCACATTTTACATTTGTATTAATGTATTCTAAACTATTTTCAAGGTACATGTACATCATTTAATTTTTAACAATTAATTTAGTTTTAAATTCATATAATGCTTAAATAAGTAAACTGGCCACTATAAAATCACTTTAGCTAGAGAAACGGAGACAACAAACGTTTCTAACCTCTTGCCCATCATAATATGAAGGGAGGATGCAATTATGCAATAAACAATATTGTCATATTTTTTTAATTTCTCTCAAAATTTGTAGGTTACCCCTCGAAAAATTGAGTTTTCGTTAAATGCTTCTATATACATAATCTTATGCTCTCTTAGTGTTGTTTAAAATTATTTAACCACATTCTACATTTGTATTAATGTATTCTAATTACTTTAAGGTTACATGTATATCATTTAATTTTAACAATTAATTTAGTTTAAATTCATATAATGCTTAATAAGTAGAATGGCCACTATAAAAATCACTATTAGCTAGAGAAACGGAGACAACAAACGTTTCTAACCCTTTGCCCTCATATATGTAAGTGGGGATTGCAATATGAATAAAACAATATTGTCATATTTTTGAATTTCTTCAAAATTTGTAGGTTAACCCCTACGAAAATATTGAGTTTTTCTTTTAAATGCTATATTACATAATCTTATGCTCTTAGTGTTGTTTAAAATTATTTAACCACATCTATACATTTGTATTAATGTATTTTTCTAAACTATCTTTCAAGGGACATGTACATCATTCTATTTTAACAATTAATTTAGTTTAAATTCATAAATGCTAATTAAGTGATGGCCACTATAAAACACTATTAGCTAGAGAAACGGTAGACAACAAACGTTCTAACCTCTTTGCCATCATAATATGTAAGTGGAGGATGCAATTATGCAATAAAACAATATTGTCATATTTTTTGAATTTCTCTCAAATTTGTAGGTTAACCCCTACGAAAATATTGAGATTTTCGTTAATGCCTATATACATAAATCTTTGCTCTTAGTGTTGTTGAATTATTTAACCACATTCGACAATTGTATTGAAGGTATTCTAAAACTATCTTGTCAAGGTACAATGTACATGATTCTAAATTTTAACAATTAAATTAGTTTTTAAATTCATATAATGCTTAAAATAAGTAGACATGAATCACTATAAAATCACTATTATCGAGAGAAACGGAGGCACAACAAACGTTCTCAACCTCTTTGACACATCATAATATGTAAGTGGAGGATGAACATTATGCAAATACACAATATTGTCATATTTTTTGAATTCTCATCAAAATTTGTAGGTTAACCCCCCTTGTGAAAATAGTGAAGTTTTCGTTAAGATGCTCTATATACTAATCTTATAGCTCTGTAAGTGTTGATTAAAATTATGTTAACCGACATTCTACATTTGTATAACTGTATTCTAAAACTATCTTTCACAAGTACATGTAAATCATTCTAATTTTTAACAATTAATTTAGTTTAAAATTCATATACTGCTTAATAAGTAGACTGGACCACTATAAAATCACTATTAGCTAGAGAAACGGAGACAACAAACGTTTCTAACCTCTTTGACCATCATAATATGTAAGTGAGGATGCAATTATGCAATAAAACAATAGGTCATATTTTTGATTTCTCTCAAATTGTAGGTTAACCCCTACGAAAAATATTGAGATTTTCGTTAAATGCTCTATATACATAATCTTATGCTCTGTAGTGTTGTTAAAAATTAGTTAACCACATTTCTACATTGGTATTAATGTATTCTAAACTATATTTCAAGGTACATGTACATCATCTAATTTTTAACAATAATTTAGTTTAAATTCATATAATGCTTAAATAAGTAGAACTGGACCACTATAAATCACTATTAGCTAGAGAAACACGAGACAACAAACGTTCTAACCTCTTGGATCCATCATAATATGTAAGTGGAGGATGCAATTATGCAATAAAACAATATTGTCATATTTTTTGAATTTCTCTCAAATTTGTAGGTTAACCCCTACGAAAATATTGAGTTTTCGTTAAATGCTCTATATACATAATCTTATGCTCTTTAGTGTTGTTTAAAATTATTTAACCACATTCTACATTTGTATTAAAAAGGTTTCTAAACTATCTTTCAAGGTACATGTACATCATTCTAATTTTTAACAATTAATTTAGTTGAAATTCATATACTGCTTAAATAAGTAGACTGACCACTATAAAATCACTTATTATCTAGAGAAACTGAGACAACAAACGTTTCTACCTCTTTGACCATCATAATATGTAAGTGGAGGATGCAATTATGCAATAAAACAATATTGTCATATTTTTTGAATTTCTCTCAAATTTGTAGGTTAACCCCTACGAAAATATTGAGTTTTTCGTTAAATGCTCTATATACATAATCTTATGCTCTTTAGTGTTGTTTAAAATTATTTAACCACATTCTACATTTGTATTAAAGGTTTCTAAACTATCTTTCAAGGTACATGTACATCATTCTAATTTTTAACAATTAATTTAGTTTAAAATTCATATACTGCTTAAATAAGTAGACTGACCACTATAAAATCACTATTAGCTAGAGAAACGGAGACAACAAACGTTTCTAACCTCTTTGCCATCATAATATGTAAGTGGAGGATGCAATTATGCAATAAAACAATATTGTCATATTTTTGAATTTCTCTCAAAATTTGTAGGTTAACCCCTACGAAAATATTGAGTTTTCGTTAATGCTCTATATACATAATCTTATGCTCTTTAGTGTTGTTTAAAATTATTTAACCACATTCTACATTTGTATTAAATGTATTCTAAACTATCTTTCAAGGTACATGTACATCATTCTAATTTTAACAATTAATTTAGTTTAAATTCATATAATGCTTAAATAAGTAGACTGACCACTATAAAATCACTATTAGCTAGAGAAACGGAGACAACAAACGTTTCTAACCTCTTTGACCATCATAATATGTAAGTGGAGGATGCAATTATGCAATAAAACAATATTGTCATATTTTTTGAATTTCTCTCAAAATTTGTAGGTTAACCCCTACGAAAATATTGAGTTTTTCGTTAAATGCTCTATATACATAATCTTATGCTCTTTAGTGTTGTTTAAATTATTTAACCACATTCTACATTTGTATTAAAAGGTATTCTAAACTATCTTTCAAGGTACATGTACATCATTCTAATTTTTAACAATTAATTTAGTTTAAATTCATATAATGCTTAAATAAGTAGACTGACCACTATAAAATCACTATTAGCTAGAGAAACGGAGACAACAAACGTTTCTAACCTCTTTGCCCATCATAATATGTAAGTGGAGGATGCAATTATGCAATAAAACAATATTGTCATATTTTTTGAATTTCTCTCAAAATTTGTAGGTTAACCCCTACGAAAATATTGAGTTTTCGTTAAATGCTCTATATACATAATCTTATGCTCTTTAGTGTTGTTTAAAATTATTTAACCACATTCTACATTTGTATTAATGTATTCTAAACTATCTTTCAAGGTACATGTACATCATTCTAATTTTTAACAATTAATTAGTTTAAATTCATATAATGCTTAAATAAGTAGACTGACCACTATAAAATCACTATTAGCTAGAGAAACGGAGACAACAAACGTTTCTAACCTCTTTGCCCATCATAATATGTAAGTGGAGGATGCAATTATGCAATAAAACAATATTGTCATATTTTTTTGAATTTCTCTCAAAATTTGTAGGTTAAACCCCTACGAAAAATATTGAGTTTTTCGTTAAATGCTCTATATACATAATCTTATGCTCTTTAGTGTTGTTTAAAATTATTTAAACCACATTCTACATTGTATTAATGTATTCTAAACTATCTTTCAAGGTACATGTACATCATTCTAATTTTTAACAATTAATTTAGTTTAAATTCATATAATGCTTAAATAAGTAGACTGACCACTATAAAATCACTATTAGCTAGAGAAACGGAGACAACAAACGTTCCTAACCTCTTTGCCCATCATAATATGTAAGTGGAGGATGCAATTATGCAATAAAACAATATTGTCAATATTTTTTAATTTCTCTCAAATTTGTAGGTAACCCCTACGAAAATATTGAGTTTTTCGTTAAATGCTCTATATACATAATCTTATGCTCTTTAGTGTTGTTTTAAAATTATTTAACCAACATTCTACATTTGTATTAATGTATTCTAAACTATCTTTCAAGGTACATGTACATCATTCTAATTTTTAACAATTAATTTAGTTTAAATTCATATAATGCTTAATAAGTAGACTGACCACTATAAAATCACTATAGCTAGAGAACGGAGACAACAAACGTTTCCTAACCTCATTGATCCATCATAATATGTAAGTGGAGGATGCAATTATGCAATAAAACAATATTGTCATATTTTTTGAATTTCTCTCAAAATTTGTAGGTTAACCCCTACGAAATATTGAGTTTTTCGTTAAATGCTCTATATACATACTTATGCTCTTTAGTGTTGTTTAAAATTATTTAACCACATTCTACATTTGTATTAAATGTATTCTAAACATATCTTCAAGGTACATGTACATCATTCTAATTTTTAACAATTAATTTAGTTTAAATTCATATAATGCTTAAATAAGTAGACTAGCCACTATAAAATCACTATTAGCTAGAGAAACGGAGACAACAAACGTTTCTAACCTCTTTGACCATCATAATATGTAAGTGGAGGATGCAATTATGCAATAAAACAATATTGTCATATTTTTTGAATTTCTCTCAAAATTTGTAGGTTAACCCCTACGAAAATATTGAGTTTTTCGTTAAATGCTCTATATACATAATCTTATGCTCTTTAGTGTTGTTTAAAATTATTTAACCACATTCTACATTTGTATTAAAGGTATTCTAAACTATCTTTCAAGGTACATGTACATCATTCTAATTTTTAACAATTAATTTAGTTTAAATTCATATAATGCTTAAATAAGTAGACTGACCACTATAAAATCACTATTAGCTAGAGAAACAGAGACAACTAACGTTTCTAACCTCTTTGCCATCATAATATTAAGTGTAGGATGCAATTATGCAATAAAACAATATTGTCATATTTTTTAATTTCTCTCAAAATTTGTAGGTTAACCCCTACGAAAATATTGAGATTTCGTTAAATGTCTATATACATAATCTTATGCTCTTTAGTGTTGTTAAAATTATTTAACCACATTCTACATTTGTATAATGTATTCTAAACTATCTTTCAAGGACGTAATAATTCTAATTTTTAACATTAATTAGTTAAATTATATAATGCTTAAATAAGTAGGACTGGCCACTATAAAATCACTATAGCTAGAGAGAAACGGAGACAACAAACGTTCTAACCTCTTTGCCAATCATAATATGTAAGTGGAGGATGCAATTATGCAATAAAACAATATGTGTCATATTTTTGAATTCTCTCAAAATTGTAGGTTAACCCCTACGAAAATATTGAGTTTTTTTAAATGCTCTATAATACATAATTCTTTATGCTCTTATGTTGTTTAAAATTATTTAACCACATTCTACATTTGTATTAATGTATTCTAAACTATCTTTCAAGGTACATGTACATCATTCTAATTTTTAACAATTAATTTAGTTTAAATTCATATAATGCTTAAATAAGTAGACTGACCACTATAAAAATCACTATTAGCTAGAGAAACGGAGACAACAAACGTTTCTAACCTCTTTGACCATCATAATATGTAAGTGGAGGATGCAATTATGCAATAAAACAATATTGTCATATTTTTGAATTTCTCTCAAAATTTGTAGGTTAACCCCTACGAAAATATTGAGATTTTTCGTTAAATGCTCTATATACATAATCTTATGCTCTTTAGTGTTGTTTAAAATTATTTAACCACATTCTACATTTGTATTAAATGTATTCTAAACTATCTTTCAAGGTACATGTACATCATTCTAATTTTTAACAATTAATTTAGTTTAAATTCATATAATGCTTAAATAAGTAGACTGACCACTATAAAATCACTATTATCTAGAGAAACGGAGACAACAAACGTTTCTAACCTCTTTGACCATCATAATATGTAAGTGGAGGATGCAATTATGCAATAAAACAATATTGTCATATTTTTTGAATTTCTCTCAAATTTGTAGGTTAACCCCTACGAAAATATTGAGATTTTCGTTAAATGCTCTATATACATAATCTTATGCTCTTTAGTGTTGTTTAAAATTATTTAACCACATTCTACATTTGTATTAATGTATTCTAAACTATCTTTCAAGGTACATGTACATCATTCTAATTTTTAACAATTAATTTAGTTTAAATTCATATAATGCTTAAATAAGTAGACTAACCACTATAAAATCACTATTATCTAGAGAAACGGAGACAACAAACGTTTCTAACCTCTTTGACCATCATAATATGTAAGTGGAGGATGCAATTATGCAATAAACAATATTGTCATATTTTTTGAATTTCTCTCAAAATTTGTAGGTTAACCCCTACGAAAATATTGAGTTTTCGTTAAATGCTCTATATACATAATCTTATGCTCTTTAGTGTTGTTTAAAATTATTTAACCACATTCTACATTGTATTAATGTATTCTAAACTATCTTTCAAGGTACATGTACATCATTCTAATTTTTAACAATTAAATTAGTTTAAATTCATATAATGCTTAAATAAGTAGACTAACCACTATAAAATCACTATTATCTAGAGAAACGGAGACAACAAACGTTTCTAACCTCTTTGACCATCATAATATGTAAGTGGAGGATGAAATTATGCAATAAAACAATATTGTCATATTTTTGAATTTCTCTCAAAATTTGTAGGTTAACCCCTACGAAAATATTGAGATTTTCGTTAAATGCTCTATATACATAATCTTATGCTCTTTAGTGTTGTTTAAAATTATTTAACCACATTCTACATTTGTATTAAAAGGTATTCTAAACTATCTTTCAAGGTACATGTACATCATTCTAATTTTTAACAATTAATTTAGTTTAAATTCATATAATGCTTAAATAAGTAGACTGGCCACTATAAAATCACTATTAGCTAGAGAAACGGAGACAACAAACGTTCTAACCTCTTTGACCATCATAATATGTAAGTGGAGGATGCAATTATGCAATAAAACAATATTGTCATATTTTTTGAATTTCTCTCAAAATTTGTAGGTTAACCCCTACGAAAATATTGAGATTTTCGTTAAATGCTCTATATACATAATCTTATGCTCTTTAGTGTTGTTTAAAATTATTTAACCACATTCTACATTTGTATTAATGTATTCTAAACTATCTTTCAAGGTACATGTACATCATTCTAATTTTTAACAATTAATTTAGTTTAAATTCATATACTGCTTAAATAAGTAGACTGACCACTATAAAATCACTATTAGCTAGAGAAACGGAGACAACAAACGTTTCTAACCTCTTTGCCATCATAATATGTAAGTGGAGGATGCAATTATGCAATAAAACAATATTGTCATATTTTTTGAATTTCTCTCAAAATTTGTAGGTTAACCCCTACGAAAATATTGAGTTTTTCGTTAAATGCTCTATATACATAATCTTATGCTTCTTTAGTGTTGTTTAAAATTTTGAAACACAGTATACATTTGTATTAATGTATTCTAACAATATCTTTCAAGGGGACATGTACATCATTCTAATTTAACAATAATATTGTTTTTAAATTATAATGCTATAATAAGTAGACTAGGCCACTATAAAATCACATTAGTAAGGAAACGGATCTCCATCGAGATGATATACTCTCGCTGCAAGCACATACAAAATAAAAAACAATATATCAAATAAAAAAACAATACATATGAATCATAAAATGTAGTAAACCACACAAAAACACAAAAAAAAATCACCTCTAAAAAAAAAATCCAAAACATGGAAAAAACAACAAAATCAAAATAAACAAAATAAACACAAAACATCAAAAAAAAAAAAAACACAAACTACAATAAAAAAGAAACCAAAAAAACACAACTACAAAAAAACCCCAAAAAAAAATATAGATACAAAAAACTAACAACATAAAATAACCCACATTGAAAAAAAAAACCAAAACCAACAATTAAAAAATAAAACAACAAACCAAAAACATGAAAATAAGACTACATAAGAAACCCACATAAAAAATCACTAAAACCAAAAAAAACGAGACAAACAAACGTTTCTAACCTCTGCCTCATCATAATATGTAAGTGTGAGGATGCAATTATGCAATAAACAATATGTCATATTTTTAATTTCTCTCAAAATTTGTAGGTAACCCTCTGAAAATATTGAGATTTCGTTAAATGCTCTATATACATAACTTATGCTTTTAGTGTGTTTAAAATATTTAACCACATTCTACATTGTATAATGTATTCTAAACTATCTTTCAAGGTTATGATAATCATTCTAATTTTTAACAATTAATTTAGTTAAATTCATTAATGCTTAAATGTAGACTGGCCACTATAAAATCACTATTAGCTAGAGAAACGGAGACAACAAACGTTTCTAACATCTTGCCCATCATATATGTAAGTGGAGGATTGCAATTATGCAATAAAACAATATTGTCATATTTTTTGAATTTCTCTCAAAATTTGTAGGTTAACCCCTACGAAAATATTGAGTTTTTCGTTAAATGCTCTATATACATAATCTTATGCTCTTTAGTGTTGTTTAAAATTATTTAACCACATTCTACATTTGTATTAATGTATTCTAAACTATCTTTCAAGGTACATGTACATCATTCTAATTTTTAACAATTAATTTAGTTTAAATTCATATAATGCTTAAATAAGTAGACTGACCACTATAAAATCACTATTAGCTAGAGAAACGGAGACAACAAACGTTTCTAACCTCTTTGACCATCATAATATGTAAGTGGAGGATGCAATTATGCAATAAAACAATATTGTCATATTTTTTGAATTTCTCTCAAAATTTGTAGGTTAACCCCTACGAAAATATTGAGTTTTTCGTTAAATGCTCTATATACATAATCTTATGCTCTTTAGTGTTGTTTAAAATTATTTAACCACATTCTACATTTGTATTAAAATGTTTCTAAACTATCTTTCAAGGTACATGTACATCATTCTAATTTTTAACAATTAATTTAGTTTAAATTCATATAATGCTTAAATAAGTAGACTGACCACTATAAAATCACTATTATCTAGAGAAACGGAGACAACAAACGTTTCTAACCTCTTTGACCATCATAATATGTAAGTGGAGGATGCAATTATGCAATAAAACAATATTGTCATATTTTTTGAATTTCTCTCAAAATTTGTAGGTTAACCCCTACGAAAATATTGAGTTTTCGTTAAATGCTCTATATACATAATCTTATGCTCTTTAGTGTTGTTTAAAATTATTTAACCACATTCTACATTTGTATTAATGTATTCTAAACTATCTTTCAAGGTACATGTACATCATTCTAATTTTTAACAATTAATTTAGTTTAAATTCATATAATGCTTAAATAAGTAGACTGACCACTATAAAATCACTATTAGCTAGAGAAACGGAGACAACAAACGTTTCTAACCTCTTTGCCCATCATAATATGTAAGTGGAGGATGCAATTATGCAATAAAACAATATTGTCATATTTTTTGAATTTCTCTCAAAATTTGTAGGTTAACCCCTACGAAAATATTGAGATTTTCGTTAAATGCTCTATATACATAATCTTATGCTCTTTAGTGTTGTTTAAAATTATTTAACCACATTCTACATTTGTATTAAATGTATTCTAAACTATCTTTCAAGGTACATGTACATCATTCTAATTTTTAACAATTAATTTAGTTTAAATTCATATACTGCTTAAATAAGTTGACTGACCACTATAAAATCACTATTAGCTAGAGAAACGGAGACAAAAAACGTTCCTAACCTCTTTGCCCATCATAATATGTAAGTGGAGGATGCAATTATGCAATAATACAATATTGTCATATTTTTTGAATTTCTCTCAAAATTTGTAGGTTAACCCCTACGAAAATATTGAGTTTTTCGTTAAATGCTCTATATACATAATCTTATACTCTTTAGTGTTGTTTAAAATTATTTAACCACATTCTACATTTGTATTAATGTATTCTAAACTATCTTTCAAGGTACATGTACATCATTCTAATTTTTAACAATTAATTTAGTTTAAATTCATATAATGCTTAAATAAGTAGACTGGCCACTATAAAATCACTATTAGCTAGAGAAACGGAGACAACAAACGTTTCTAACCTCTTTGCCCATCATAATATGTAAGTGGAGGATGCAATTATGCAATAAAACAATATTGTCATATTTTTTGAATTTCTCTCAAAATTTGTAGGTTAACCCCTACGAAAATATTGAGTTTTTCGTTAAATGCTCTATATACATAATCTTATGCTCTTTAGTGTTGTTTAAAATTATTTAACCACATTCTACATTTGTATTAATGTATTCTAAACTATCTTTCAAGGTACATGTACATCATTCTAATTTTTAACAATTAATTTAGTTTAAATTCATATAATGCTTAAATAAGTAGACTGACCACTATAAAATCACTATTAGCTAGAGAAACGGAGACAACAAACGTTTCTAACCTCTTTGACCATCATAATATGTAAGTGGAGGATGCAATTATGCAATAAAACAATATTGTCATATTTTTTGAATTTCTCTCAAAATTTGTAGGTTAACCCCTACGAAAATATTGAGTTTTCGTTAAATGCTCTATATACATAATCTTATGCTCTTTAGTGTTGTTTAAAATTATTTAACCACATTCTACATTTGTATTAATGTATTCTAAACTATCTTTCAAGGTACATGTACATCATTCTAATTTTTAACAATTAATTTAGTTTAAATTCATATAATGCTTAAATAAGTAGACTGACCACTATAAAATCACTATTAGCTAGAGAAACGGAGACAACAAACGTTTCTAACCTCTTTGCCCATCATAATATGTAAGTGGAGGATGCAATTATGCAATAAAACAATATTGTCATATTTTTTGAATTTCTCTCAAAATTTGTAGGTTAACCCCTACGAAAATATTGAGTTTTTCGTTAAATGCTCTATATACATAATCTTATGCTCTTTAGTGTTGTTTAAAATTATTTAACCACATTCTACATTTGTATTAATGTATTCTAAACTATCTTTCAAGGTACATGTACATCATTCTAATTTTTAACAATTAATTTAGTTTAAATTCATATAATGCTTAAATAAGTAGACTGGCCACTATAAAATCACTATTAGCTAGAGAAACGGAGACAACAAACGTTTCTAACCTCTTTGCCCATCATAATATGTAAGTGGAGGATGCAATTATGCAATAAAACAATATTGTCATATTTTTTGAATTTCTCTCAAAATTTGTAGGTTAACCCCTACGAAAATATTGAGTTTTTCGTTAAATGCTCTATATACATAATCTTATGCTCTTTAGTGTTGTTTAAAATTATTTAACCACATTCTACATTTGTATTAATGTATTCTAAACTATCTTTCAAGGTACATGTACATCATTCTAATTTTTAACAATTAATTTAGTTTAAATTCATATAATGCTTAATAAGTAGACTGGCCACTATAAAATCACTATTAGCTAGAGAAACGGAGACAACAAACGTTTCTAACCTCTTTGCCCATCATAATATGTAAGTGGAGGATGCAATTATGCAATAAAACAATATTGTCATATTTTTTGAATTTCTCTCAAAATTTGTAGGTTAACCCCTACGAAAATATTGAGATTTTTCGTTAAATGCTCTATATACATAATCTTATGCTCTTTAGTGTTGTTTAAAATTATTTAACCACATTCTACATTTGTATTAATGTATTCTAAACTATCTTTCAAGGTACATGTACATCATTCTAATTTTTAACAATTAATTTAGTTTAAATTCATATAATGCTTAAATAAGTAGACTGGCCACTATAAAATCACTATTAGCTAGAGAAACGGAGACAACAAACGTTTCTAACCTCTTTGCCCATCATAATATGTAAGTGGAGGATGCAATTATGCAATAAAACAATATTGTCATATTTTTTTAATTTCTCTCAAAATTTGTAGGTTAACCCCTACGAAAATATTGAGATTTTCGTTAAATGCTCTATATACATAATCTTATGCTCTTTAGTGTTGTTTAAAATTATTTAACCACATTCTACATTTGTATTAATGTATTCTAAACTATCTTTCAAGGTACATGTACATCATTCTAATTTTTAACAATTAATTTAGTTTAAATTCATATAATGCTTAAATAAGTAGACTGGCCACTATAAAATCACTATTAGCTAGAGAAACGGAGACAACAAACGTTTCTAACCTCTTTGCCCATCATAATATGTAAGTGGAGGATGCAATTATGCAATAAAACAATATTGTCATATTTTTTGAATTTCTCTCAAAATTTGTAGGTTAACCCCTACGAAAATATTGAGTTTTTCGTTAAATGCTCTATATACATAATCTTATGCTCTTTAGTGTTGTTTAAAATTATTTAACCACATTCTACATTTGTATTAATGTATTCTAAACTATCTTTCAAGGTACATGTACATCATTCTAATTTTTAACAATTAATTTAGTTTAAATTCATATAATGCTTAAATAAGTAGACTGGCCACTATAAAATCACTATTAGCTAGAGAAACGGAGACAACAAACGTTTCTAACCTCTTTGCCCATCATAATATGTAAGTGGAGGATGCAATTATGCAATAAAACAATATTGTCATATTTTTTGAATTTCTCTCAAAATTTGTAGGTTAACCCCTACGAAAATATTGAGTTTTTCGTTAAATGCTCTATATACATAATCTTATGCTCTTTAGTGTTGTTTAAAATTATTTAACCACATTCTACATTTGTATTAAATGTATTCTAAACTATCTTTCAAGGTACATGTACATCATTCTAATTTTTAACAATTAATTTAGTTTAAATTCATATAATGCTTAAATAAGTAGACTGACCACTATAAAATCACTATTAGCTAGAGAAACGGAGACAACAAACGTTTCTAACCTCTTTGACCATCATAATATGTAAGTGGAGGATGCAATTATGCAATAAAACAATATTGTCATATTTTTTGAATTTCTCTCAAAATTTGTAGGTTAACCCCTACGAAAATATTGAGATTTTTCGTTAAATGCTCTATATACATAATCTTATGCTCTTTAGTGTTGTTTAAAATTATTTAACCACATTCTACATTTGTATTAATGTATTCTAAACTATCTTTCAAGGTACATGTATATCATTCTAATTTTTAACAATTAATTTAGTTAAATTCATATAATGCTTAAATAAGTAGACTGACCACTATAAAATCACTATTAGCTAGAGAAACGGAGACAACAAACGTTTCTAACCTCTTTGCCCATCATAATATGTAAGTGTAGGATGCAATTATGCAATAAAACAATATTGTCATATTTTTTGAATTTCTCTCAAAATTTGTAGGTTAACCCCTACGAAAATATTGAGTTTTTCGTTTAAATGCTCTATATACATAATCTTATGCTCTTTAGTGTTGTTTAAAATTATTTAACCACATTCTACATTTGTATTAATGTATTCTAAACTATCTTTCAAGGTACATGTACATCATTCTAATTTTTAACAATTAATTTAGTTTAAATTCATATAATGCTTAAATAAGTAGACTGGCCACTATAAAATCACTATTAGCTAGAGAAACGGAGACAACAAACGTTTCTAACCTCTTTGCCCATCATAATATGTAAGTGGAGGATGCAATTATGCAATAAAACAATATTGTCATATTTTTTGAATTTCTCTCAAAATTTGTAGGTTAACCCCTACGAAAATATTGAGTTTTTCGTTAAATGCTCTATATACATAATCTTATGCTCTTTAGTGTTGTTTAAAATTATTTAACCACATTCTACATTTGTATTAATGTATTCTAAACTATCTTTCAAGGTACATGTACATCATTCTAATTTTTAACAATTAATTTAGTTTAAATTCATATAATGCTTAAATAAGTAGACTGACCACTATAAAATCACTATTAGCTAGAGAAACGGAGACAACAAACGTTTCTAACCTCTTTGCCCATCATAATATGTAAGTGGAGGATGCAATTATGCAATAAAACAATATTGTCATATTTTTTGAATTTCTCTCAAAATTTGTAGGTTAACCCCTACGAAAATATTGAGATTTTTCGTTAAATGCTCTATATACATAATCTTATGCTCTTTAGTGTTGTTTAAAATTATTTAACCACATTCTACATTTGTATTAATGTATTCTAAACTATCTTTCAAGGTACATGTACATCATTCTAATTTTTAACAATTAATTTAGTTTAAATTCATATAATGCTTAAATAAGTAGACTGGCCACTATAAAATCACTATTAGCTAGAGAAACGGAGACAACAAACGTTTCTAACCTCTTTGCCCATCATAATATGTAAGTGGAGGATGCAATTATGCAATAAAACAATATTGTCATATTTTTTGAATTTCTCTCAAAATTTGTAGGTTAACCCCTACGAAAATATTGAGTTTTCGTTAAATGCTCTATATACATAATCTTATGCTCTTTAGTGTTGTTTAAAATTATTTAACCACATTCTACATTTGTATTAATGTATTCTAAACTATCTTTCAAGGTACATGTACATCATTCTAATTTTTAACAATTAATTTAGTTTAAATTCATATAATGCTTAAATAAGTAGACTGGCCACTATAAAATCACTATTAGCTAGAGAAACGGAGACAACAAACGTTTCTAACCTCTTTGCCCATCATAATATGTAAGTGGAGGATGCAATTATGCAATAAAACAATATTGTCATATTTTTTGAATTTCTCTCAAAATTTGTAGGTTAACCCCTACGAAAATATTGAGATTTTTCGTTAAATGCTCTATATACATAATCTTATGCTCTTTAGTGTTGTTTAAAATTATTTAACCACATTCTACATTTGTATTAATGTATTCTAAACTATCTTTCAAGGTACATGTACATCATTCTAATTTTTAACAATTAATTTAGTTTAAATTCATATAATGCTTAAATAAGTAGACTGGCCACTATAAAATCACTATTAGCTAGAGAAACGGAGACAACAAACGTTTCTAACCTCTTTGCCCATCATAATATGTAAGTGGAGGATGCAATTATGCAATAAAACAATATTGTCATATTTTTTGAATTTCTCTCAAAATTTGTAGGTTAACCCCTACGAAAATATTGAGTTTTTCGTTAAATGCTCTATATACATAATCTTATGCTCTTTAGTGTTGTTTAAAATTATTTAACCACATTCTACATTTGTATTAATGTATTCTAAACTATCTTTCAAGGTACATGTACATCATTCTAATTTTTAACAATTAATTTAGTTTAAATTCATATAATGCTTAAATAAGTAGACTGACCACTATAAAATCACTATTAGCTAGAGAAACGGAGACAACAAACGTTTCTAACCTCTTTGCCCATCATAATATGTAAGTGGAGGATGCAATTATGCAATAAAACAATATTGTCATATTTTTTGAATTTCTCTCAAAATTTGTAGGTTAACCCCTACGAAAATATTGAGTTTTTCGTTAAATGCTCTATATACATAATCTTATGCTCTTTAGTGTTGTTTAAAATTATTTAACCACATTCTACATTTGTATTAATGTATTCTAAACTATCTTTCAAGGTACATGTACATCATTCTAATTTTTAACAATTAATTTAGTTTAAATTCATATAATGCTTAATAAGTAGACTGGCCACTATAAAATCACTATTAGCTAGAGAAACGGAGACAACAAACGTTTCTAACCTCTTTGCCCATCATAATATGTAAGTGGAGGATGCAATTATGCAATAAAACAATATTGTCATATTTTTTTAATTTCTCTCAAAATTTGTAGGTTAACCCCTACGAAAATATTGAGTTTTTCGTTAAATGCTCTATATACATAATCTTATGCTCTTTAGTGTTGTTTAAAATTATTTAACCACATTCTACATTTGTATTAATGTATTCTAAACTATCTTTCAAGGTACATGTACATCATTCTAATTTTTAACAATTAATTTAGTTTAAATTCATATAATGCTTAAATAAGTAGACTGGCCACTATAAAATCACTATTAGCTAGAGAAACGGAGACAACAAACGTTTCTAACCTCTTTGCCCATCATAATATGTAAGTGGAGGATGCAATTATGCAATAAAACAATATTGTCATATTTTTTGAATTTCTCTCAAAATTTGTAGGTTAACCCCTACGAAAATATTGAGTTTTTCGTTAAATGCTCTATATACATAATCTTATGCTCTTTAGTGTTGTTTAAAATTATTTAACCACATTCTACATTTGTATTAATGTATTCTAAACTATCTTTCAAGGTACATGTACATCATTCTAATTTTTAACAATTAATTTAGTTTAAATTCATATAATGCTTAAATAAGTAGACTGACCACTATAAAATCACTATTAGCTAGAGAAACGGAGACAACAAACGTTTCTAACCTCTTTGCCCATCATAATATGTAAGTGGAGGATGCAATTATGCAATAAAACAATATTGTCATATTTTTTGAATTTCTCTCAAAATTTGTAGGTTAACCCCTACGAAAATATTGAGTTTTTCGTTAAATGCTCTATATACATAATCTTATGCTCTTTAGTGTTGTTTAAAATTATTTAACCACATTCTACATTTGTATTAATGTATTCTAAACTATCTTTCAAGGTACATGTACATCATTCTAATTTTTAACAATTAATTTAGTTTAAATTCATATAATGCTTAATAAGTAGACTGGCCACTATAAAATCACTATTAGCTAGAGAAACGGAGACAACAAACGTTTCTAACCTCTTTGCCCATCATAATATGTAAGTGGAGGATGCAATTATGCAATAAAACAATATTGTCATATTTTTTTAATTTCTCTCAAAATTTGTAGGTTAACCCCTACGAAAATATTGAGTTTTTCGTTAAATGCTCTATATACATAATCTTATGCTCTTTAGTGTTGTTTAAAATTATTTAACCACATTCTACATTTGTATTAATGTATTCTAAACTATCTTTCAAGGTACATGTACATCATTCTAATTTTTAACAATTAATTTAGTTTAAATTCATATAATGCTTAAATAAGTAGACTGGCCACTATAAAATCACTATTAGCTAGAGAAACGGAGACAACAAACGTTTCTAACCTCTTTGCCCATCATAATATGTAAGTGGAGGATGCAATTATGCAATAAAACAATATTGTCATATTTTTTGAATTTCTCTCAAAATTTGTAGGTTAACCCCTACGAAAATATTGAGTTTTTCGTTAAATGCTCTATATACATAATCTTATGCTCTTTAGTGTTGTTTAAAATTATTTAACCACATTCTACATTTGTATTAATGTATTCTAAACTATCTTTCAAGGTACATGTACATCATTCTAATTTTTAACAATTAATTTAGTTTAAATTCATATAATGCTTAAATAAGTAGACTGACCACTATAAAATCACTATTAGCTAGAGAAACGGAGACAACAAACGTTTCTAACCTCTTTGCCCATCATAATATGTAAGTGGAGGATGCAATTATGCAATAAAACAATATTGTCATATTTTTTGAATTTCTCTCAAAATTTGTAGGTTAACCCCTACGAAAATATTGAGTTTTTCGTTAAATGCTCTATATACATAATCTTATGCTCTTTAGTGTTGTTTAAAATTATTTAACCACATTCTACATTTGTATTAATGTATTCTAAACTATCTTTCAAGGTACATGTACATCATTCTAATTTTTAACAATTAATTTAGTTTAAATTCATATAATGCTTAAATAAGTAGACTGGCCACTATAAAATCACTATTAGCTAGAGAAACGGAGACAACAAACGTTTCTAACCTCTTTGCCCATCATAATATGTAAGTGGAGGATGCAATTATGCAATAAAACAATATTGTCATATTTTTTGAATTTCTCTCAAAATTTGTAGGTTAACCCCTACGAAAATATTGAGTTTTTCGTTAAATGCTCTATATACATAATCTTATGCTCTTTAGTGTTGTTTAAAATTATTTAACCACATTCTACATTTGTATTAATGTATTCTAAACTATCTTTCAAGGTACATGTACATCATTCTAATTTTTAACAATTAATTTAGTTTAAATTCATATAATGCTTAAATAAGTAGACTGGCCACTATAAAATCACTATTAGCTAGAGAAACGGAGACAACAAACGTTTCTAACCTCTTTGCCCATCATAATATGTAAGTGGAGGATGCAATTATGCAATAAAACAATATTGTCATATTTTTTTAATTTCTCTCAAAATTTGTAGGTTAACCCCTACGAAAATATTGAGTTTTTCGTTAAATGCTCTATATACATAATCTTATGCTCTTTAGTGTTGTTTAAAATTATTTAACCACATTCTACATTTGTATTAATGTATTCTAAACTATCTTTCAAGGTACATGTACATCATTCTAATTTTTAACAATTAATTTAGTTTAAATTCATATAATGCTTAAATAAGTAGACTGACCACTATAAAATCACTATTAGCTAGAGAAACGGAGACAACAAACGTTTCTAACCTCTTTGCCCATCATAATATGTAAGTGGAGGATGCAATTATGCAATAAAACAATATTGTCATATTTTTTTAATTTCTCTCAAAATTTGTAGGTTAACCCCTACGAAAATATTGAGTTTTTCGTTAAATGCTCTATATACATAATCTTATGCTCTTTAGTGTTGTTTAAAATTATTTAACCACATTCTACATTTGTATTAATGTATTCTAAACTATCTTTCAAGGTACATGTACATCATTCTAATTTTTAACAATTAATTTAGTTTAAATTCATATAATGCTTAAATAAGTAGACTGGCCACTATAAAATCACTATTAGCTAGAGAAACGGAGACAACAAACGTTTCTAACCTCTTTGCCCATCATAATATGTAAGTGGAGGATGCAATTATGCAATAAAACAATATTGTCATATTTTTTGAATTTCTCTCAAAATTTGTAGGTTAACCCCTACGAAAATATTGAGTTTTTCGTTAAATGCTCTATATACATAATCTTATGCTCTTTAGTGTTGTTTAAAATTATTTAACCACATTCTACATTTGTATTAATGTATTCTAAACTATCTTTCAAGGTACATGTACATCATTCTAATTTTTAACAATTAATTTAGTTTAAATTCATATAATGCTTAAATAATGTAGACTGGCCACTATAAAATCACTATTAGCTAGAGAAACGGAGACAACAAACGTTTCTAACCTCTTTGCCCATCATAATATGTAAGTGTAGGATGCAATTATGCAATAAAACAATATTGTCATATTTTTTGAATTTCTCTCAAAATTTGTAGGTTAACCCCTACGAAAATATTGAGTTTTTCGTTAAATGCTCTATATACATAATCTTATGCTCTTTAGTGTTGTTTAAAATTATTTAACCACATTCTACATTTGTATTAATGTATTCTAACTATCTTTCAAGGTACATGTACATCATTCTAATTTTTAACAATTAATTTAGTTTAAATTCATATAATGCTTAAATAAGTAGACTGACCACTATAAAATCACTATTAGCTAGAGAAACGGAGACAACAAACGTTTCTAACCCATTTGCCCATCATAATATGTAAGTGGAGGATGCAATTATGCAATAAAACAATATTGTCATATTTTTTGAATTTCTCTCAAAATTTGTAGGTTAACCCCTACGAAAATATTGAGTTTTTCGTTAAATGCTCTATATACATAATCTTATGCTCTTTAGTGTTGTTTAAAATTATTTAACCACATTCTACATTTGTATTAATGTATTCTAAACTATCTTTCAAGGTACATGTACATCATTCTAATTTTTAACAATTAATTTAGTTTAAATTCATATAATGCTTAAATAAGTAGACTGACCACTATAAAATCACTATTAGCTAGAGAAACGGAGACAACAAACGTTTCTAACCTCTTTGCCCATCATAATATGTAAGTGGAGGATGCAATTATGCAATAAAACAATATTGTCATATTTTTTGAATTTCTCTCAAAATTTGTAGGTTAACCCCTACGAAAATATTGAGATTTTCGTTAAATGCTCTATATACATAATCTTATGCTCTTTAGTGTTGTTTAAAATTATTTAACCACATTCTACATTTGTATTAATGTATTCTAAACTATCTTTCAAGGTACATGTACATCATTCTAATTTTTAACAATTAATTTAGTTTAAATTCATATAATGCTTAAATAAGTAGACTGGCCACTATAAAATCACTATTAGCTAGAGAAACGGAGACAACAAACGTTTCTAACCTCTTTGCCCATCATAATATGTAAGTGGAGGATGC
Source organism: Brassica juncea (assembly GCA_018703725.1). Lineage (NCBI taxonomy): Eukaryota > Viridiplantae > Streptophyta > Magnoliopsida > Brassicales > Brassicaceae > Brassica > Brassica juncea. The sequence goes on from CM031939.1 coordinate 64,379,719, forward strand.
AATTATGCAATAAAACAATATTGTCATATTTTTTGAATTTCTCTCAAAATTTGTAGGTTAACCCCTACGAAAATATTGAGATTTTCGTTAAATGCTCTATATACATAATCTTATGCTCTTTAGTGTTGTTTAAAATTATTTAACCACATTCTACATTTGTATTAATGTATTCTAAACTATCTTTCAAGGTACATGTACATCATTCTAATTTTTAACAATTAATTTAGTTTAAATTCATATAATGCTTAAATAAGTAGACTGGCCACTATAAAATCACTATTAGCTAGAGAAACGGAGACAACAAACGTTTCTAACCTCTTTGCCCATCATAATATGTAAGTGGAGGATGCAATTATGCAATAAAACAATATTGTCATATTTTTTGAATTTCTCTCAAAATTTGTAGGTTAACCCCTACGAAAATATTGAGTTTTTCGTTAAATGCTCTATATACATAATCTTATGCTCTTTAGTGTTGTTTAAAATTATTTAACCACATTCTACATTTGTATTAATGTATTCTAAACTATCTTTCAAGGTACATGTACATCATTCTAATTTTTAACAATTAATTTAGTTTAAATTCATATAATGCTTAAATAAGTAGACTGACCACTATAAAATCACTATTAGCTAGAGAAACGGAGACAACAAACGTTTCTAACCTCTTTGCCCATCATAATATGTAAGTGGAGGATGCAATTATGCAATAAAACAATATTGTCATATTTTTTGAATTTCTCTCAAAATTTGTAGGTTAACCCCTACGAAAATATTGAGTTTTTCGTTAAATGCTCTATATACATAATCTTATGCTCTTTAGTGTTGTTTAAAATTATTTAACCACATTCTACATTTGTATTAATGTATTCTAAACTATCTTTCAAGGTACATGTACATCATTCTAATTTTTAACAATTAATTTAGTTTAAATTCATATAATGCTTAAATAAGTAGACTGACCACTATAAAATCACTATTAGCTAGAGAAACGGAGACAACAAACGTTTCTAACCTCTTTGCCCATCATAATATGTAAGTGGAGGATGCAATTATGCAATAAAACAATATTGTCATATTTTTTTAATTTCTCTCAAAATTTGTAGGTTAACCCCTACGAAAATATTGAGTTTTTCTTTAAATGCTCTATATACATAATCTTATGCTCTTTAGTGTTGTTTAAAATTATTTAACCACATTATACATTGGTATTAATGTATTCTAAACTATCTTTCAAGGTACATGTACATCATTCTAATTTTTAACAATTAATTTAATTTAAATTCATATAATGCTTAAATAAGTAGACTGGCCACTATAAAATCACTATTAGCTAGAGAAACTGAGACAACAAACGTTTCTAACCTCTTTGCCCATCATAATATGTAAGTGGAGGATGCAATTATGCAATAAAACAATATTGTCATATTTTTTGAATTTCTCTCAAAATTTGTAGGTTAACCCCCTACGAAAATATTGAGTTTTTCGTTAAATGCTCTATATACATAATCTTATGCTCTTTAGTGTTGTTTAAAATTATTTAACCACATTCTACATTTGTATTAATGTATTCTAAACTATCTTTCAAGGTACATGTACATCATTCTAATTTTTAACAATTAATTTAGTTTAAATTCATATAATGCTTAAATAAGTAGACTGGCCACTATAAAATCACTATTAGCTAGAGAAACGGAGACAACAAACGTTTCTAACCTCTTTGCCCATCATAATATGTAAGTGTAGGATGCAATTATGCAATAAAACAATACTGTCATATTTTTTGAATTTCTCTCAAAATTTGTAGGTTAACCCCTACGAAAATATTGAGTTTTTCGTTAAATGCTCTATATACATAATCTTATGCTCTTTAGTGTTGTTTAAAATTATTTAACCACATTCTACATTTGTATTAATGTATTCTAATCTATCTTTCAAGGTACATGTATATCATTCTAATTTTTAACAATTAATTTAGTTTAAATTCATATAATGCTTAAATAAGTAGACTGACCACTATAAAATCACTATTAGCTAGAGAAACGGAGACAACAAACGTTTCTAACCTCATTGCCCATCATAATATGTAAGTGGAGGATGCAATTATGCAATAAAACAATATTGTCATATTTTTTGAATTTCTCTCAAAATTTGTAGGTTAACCCCTACGAAAATATTGAGTTTTTCTTTAAATGCTCTATATACATAATCTTATGCTCTTTAATGTTGTTTAAAATTATTTAACCACATTCTAAATTTGTATTATTGTATTCTAATCTATCTTTCAAGGAACATGTATATCATTCTAATTTTTAACAATTAATTTAGTTTAAATTCATATAATGCTTAAATAAGTAGACTGACCACTATAAAATCACTATTAGCTAGAGAAACGGAGACAACAAACGTTTCTAACCTCTTTGCCCATCATAATATGTAAGTGTAGGATGCAATTATGCAATAAAACAATATTGTCATATTTTTTGAATTTCTCTCAAAATTTGTAGGTTAACCCCTACGAAAATATTGAGATTTTCGTTAAATGCTCTATATACATAATCTTATGCTCTTTAGTGTTGTTTAAAATTATTTAACCACATTCTACATTTGTATTAATGTATTCTAAACTATCTTTCAAGGTACATGTACATCATTCTAATTTTTAACAATTAATTTAGTTTAAATTCATATAATGCTTAAATAAGTAGACTGGCCACTATAAAATCACTATTAGCTAGAGAAACGGAGACAACAAACGTTTCTAACCTCTTTGCCCATCATAATATGTAAGTGTAGGATGCAATTATGCAATAAAACAATACTGTCATATTTTTTGAATTTCTCTCAAAATTTGTAGGTTAACCCCTACGAAAATATTGAGATTTTCGTTAAATGCTCTATATACATAATCTTATGCTCTTTAGTGTTGTTTAAAATTATTTAACCACATTCTACATTTGTATTAATGTATTCTAAACTATCTTTCAAGGTACATGTACATCATTCTAATTTTTAACAATTAATTTAGTTTAAATTCATATAATGCTTAAATAAGTAGACTGACCACTATAAAATCACTATTAGCTAGAGAAACGGAGACAACAAACGTTTCTAACCTCTTTGCCCATCATAATATGTAAGTGTAGGATGCAATTATGCAATAAAACAATACTGTCATATTTTTTGAATTTCTCTCAAAATTTGTAGGTGTTAACCCCTACGAAAATATTGAGATTTTCGTTAAATGCTCTATATACATAATCTTATGCTCTTTAGTGTTGTTTAAAATTATTTAACCACATTCTACACTTGTATTAATGTATTCTAAACTATCTTTCAAGGTACATGTATATCATTCTAATTTTAACAATTAATTTAGTTTAAATTCATATAATGCTTAAATAAGTAGACTGACCACTATAAAATCACTATTAGCTAGAGAAACGGAGACAACAAACGTTTCTAACCTCTTTTCCCATCATAATATGTAAGTGGAGGATGCAATTATGCAATAAAACAATATTGTCATATTTTTTTAATTTCTCTCAAAATTTGTAGGTTAACCCCTACGAAAATATTGAGTTTTTCTTTAAATGCTCTATATACATAATCTTATGCTCTTTAGTGTTGTTTAAAATTATTTAACCACATTATACATTGGTATTAATGTATTCTAAACTATCTTTCAAGGTACATGTACATCATTCTAATTTTTAACAATTAATTTAGTTTAAATTCATATAATGCTTAAATAAGTAGACTGACCACTATAAAATCACTATTAGCTAGAGAAACGGAGACAACAAACGTTTCTAACCTCTTTGCCCATCATAATATGTAAGTGGAGGATGCAATTATGCAATAAAACAATATCGTTGTATTTTTTTAATTTCTCTCAAAATTTGTAGGTTAACCCCTACGAAAATATTGAGTTTTTCTTTAAATGCTCTATATACATAATCTTATGCTCTTTAGTGTTGTTTAAAATTATTTAACCACATTATACATTGGTATTAATGTATTCTAATCTATCTTTCAAGGTACATGTATATCATTCTAATTTTTAACAATTAATTTAATTTAAATTCATATAATGCTTAAATAAGTAGACTGGCCACTATAAAATCACTATTAGCTAGAGAAACGGAGACAACAAACGTTTCTAACCTCTTTGCCCATCATAATATGTAAGTGGAGGATGCAATTATGCAATAAAACAATATTGTCATATTTTTTGAATTTCTCTCAAAATTTGTAGGTTAACTCCTACGAAAATATTAAGTTTTTCGTTAAATGCTCTATATACATAATCTTATGCTCTTTAGTGTTGTTTAAAATTATTTAAACACATTATACATTTGTATTAATGTATTCTAAACTATCTTTCAAGGTCAATGTACATCATTCTAATTTTTAACAATTAATTTAGGTTAAATTCATATAATGCTTAATTAAGTAGACTGGCCACTATAAAATCACTATTAGCTAAAGAAACGGAGACAACAAACGTTTCTAACCTCTTTGCCCAACATAATAGGTAAGTGGAGGATGCAATTATGCAATAAAACAATATTGTCATATTTTTTTAATTTCTCTCAAAATTTGTAGGTTAACCCCTACGAAAATATTGAGTTTTTCTTTAAATGCTCTATATACATAATCTTATGCTCTTTAGTGTTGTTTAAAATTATTTAACCACATTATACATTGGTATTAATGTATTCTAAACTATCTTTCAAGGTACATGTACATCATTCTAATTTTTAACAATTAATTTAATTTAAATTCATATAATGCTTAAATAAGTAGACTGGCCACTATAAAATCACTATTAGCTAGAGAAACTGAGACAACAAACGTTTCTAACCTCTTTGCCCATCATAATATGTAAGTGGAGGATGCAATTATGCAATAAAACAATATTGTCATATTTTTTGAATTTCTCTCAAAATTTGTAGGTTAACCCCTACGAAAATATTGAGTTTTTCGTTAAATGCTCTATATACATAATCTTATGCTCTTTAGTGTTGTTTAAAATTATTTAACCACATTCTACATTTGTATTAATGTATTCTAAACTATCTTTCAAGGTATATGTACATCATTCTAATTTTTAACAATTAATTTAGTCTAAATTCATATAATGCTTAAATATGTAGACTGGCCACTATAAAATCACTATTAGCTAGAGAAACGGAGACAACAAACGTTTCTAACCTCTTTGCCCATCATAATATGTAAGTGTAGGATGCAATTATGCAATAAAACAATACTGTCATATTTTTTGAATTTCTCTCAAAATTTGTAGGTTAACCCCTACGAAAATATTGAGTTTTTCGTTAAATGCTCTATATACATAATCTTATGCTCTTTAGTGTTGTTTAAAATTATTTAACAATATTCTACATTTGTATTAATGTATTCTAATCTATCTTTCAAGGTACATGTATATCATTCTAATTTTTAACAATTAATTTAGTTTAAATTCATATAATGCTTAAATAAGTAGACTGGCCACTATAAAATCACTATTAGCTAGAGAAACGGAGAAAACAAACGTTTGTAACCTCTTTGACCATCATAATATGTAAGTGGAGGATGCAATTATGCAATAAAACAATATTGTCATATTTTTTGAATTTCTCTCAAAATTTGTAGGTTAACCCCCTACGAAAATATTGAGTTTTTCTTTAAATGCTCTATATACATAATCTTATGCTCTTTAGTGTTGTTTAAAATTATTTAACCACATTCTACATTTGTATTAATGTATTCTAAACTATCTTTCAAGGTACATGTACATCATTCTAATTTTTAACAATTAATTTAGTTTAAATTCATATAATGCTTAAATAAGTAGACTGGCCACTATAAAATCACTATTAGCTTAGAGAAACGGAGACAACAAACGTTTCTAACCTCTTTGACCATCATAATATGTAAGTGGAGGATGCAATTATGCAATAAAACAATATTGTCATATTTTTTTAATTTCTCTCAAAATTTGTAGGTTAACCCCTACGAAAATATTGAGATTTTCGTTAAATGCTCTATATACATAATCTTATGCTCTTTAGTGTTGTTTAAAATTATTTAACCACATTCTACATTTGTATTAATGTATTCTAAACTATCTTTCAAGGTACATGTACATCATTCTAATTTTTAACAACTAATTTAGTTTAAATTCATATAATGCTTAAATAAGTAGACTGGCCACTATAAAATCACTTTTAGCTAGAGAAACGGAGACAACAAACGTTTCTAACTTCTTTGCCCATCATAATATGTAAGTGGAGGATGCAATTATGCAATAAAACAATATTTTCATATTTATTTAATTTCTCTCAAAATTTGTAGGTTAACCCCTACGAAAATATTGAGTTTTTCGTTAAATGCTCTATATACATAATCTTATGCTCTTTAGTGTTGTTTATAATTATTTAACCCCATTCTACATTTGTATTAATGTATTCTAAACTATCTTTCAAGGTACATGTACATCATTCTAATTTTTAACAATTAATTTAGTTTAAATTCATATAATGCTTAAATAAGTAGACTGTCCACTATAAATCACTATAGCTAGAGAACGGACACAACAAACGTTTCTAACCTCTTTGCCCATCATAATCTGTATGTGGAGGATGCACCAATTATTGCTAATTTAAAACAATATTGTCATATTTTTTAATTTCTCTCAAAATTTGTAGGTACCCCTTATTGTTCTCACAAATATTAACCACCTATTGTATATGTTTTCTTTCAGGTCGTTAAATGCTCTATATACATAATCTTATACTCTTTAGTGTTGTTTAAAATATTTAACCACATTCTACATTTGTATTAATGTATTCTAAACTATCTTTCAAGGTACATGTACATCATTCTAATTTTTAACAATTAATTTAGTTTAAATTCATATAATGCTTAAATAAGTAGACTACCACTATAAAATCAACTATTATCTAGAGAAACGGAGACAACAACGTTTCTAACCTCTTTGACCATCATAATATGTAGTGGAGGATGCAATTATGCAATAAAACAATATTGTCATATTTTTTAATTTATCTCAAAATTTGTAGGTTAACCCCTACGAAAATATTGAGATTTACGTTAATGCTCTATATACATAATCTTATGCTCTTTAGTGTTGTTTAAAATTATTTAAACCACATTCTACATTTGTATTAATGTATTCTAAACTATCTTTCAAGGTACATGTATATCATTCTAATTTTTAACAATTAATTTAGTTTAAATTCATATAATGCTTAAATAAGTAGACTGGCCACTGTAAAATCACTATTAGCTAGAGAAACGGAGAAAACAAACGTTTGTAACCTCTTTGACCATCATAATATGTAAGTGGAGGATGCAATTATGCAATAAAACAATATTGTCATATTTTTTGAATTTCTCTCAAAATTTGTAGGTTAACCCCCTACGAAAATATTGAGTTTTTCTTTAAATGCTCTATATACATAATCTTATGCTCTTTAGTGTTGTTTAAAATTATTTAACCACATTCTACATTTGTATTAATGTATTCTAAACTATCTTTCAAGGTACATGTACATCATTCTAATTTTTAACAATTAATTTAGTTTAAATTCATATAATGCTTAAATAAGTAGACTGGCCACTATAAAATCACTATTAGCTTAAGAAACGGAGACAACAAACGTTTCTAACCTCTTTGACCATCATAATATGTAAGTGGAGGATGCAATTATGCAATAAAACAATATTGTCATTTTTTTTAATTTCTCTCAAAATTTGTAGGTTAACCCCTACGAAAATATTGAGATTTTCGTTAAATGCTCTATATACATAATCTTATGCTCTTTAGTGTTGTTTAAAATTATTTAACCACATTCTACATTTGTATTAATGTATTCTAAACTATCTTTCAAGGTACATGTACATCATTCTAATTTTTAACAACTAATTTAGTTTAAATTCATATAATGCTTAAATAAGTAGACTGACCACTATAAAATCACTTTTAGCTAGAGAAACGGAGACAACAAACGTTTCTAACTTCTTTGCCCATCATAATATGTAAGTGGAGGATGCAATTATGCAATAAAACAATATTTTCATATTTATTTAATTTCTCTCAAAATTTGTAGTTAACCCCTACGAAAATATTGAGTTTTTCGTTAAATGCTCTATATACATAATCTTATGCTCTTTAGTGTTGTTTATAATTATTTAACCCCATTCTACATTTGTATTAATGTATTCTAAACTATCTTTCAAGGTACATGTACATCATTCTAATTTTTAACAAATAATTTAGTTTAAATTCATATAATGCTTAAATAAGTAGACTGGCCACTATAAATTCACTATTAGCTAGAGAAACGGAGACAACAAACGTTTCTAACCTCTTTGCCCATCATAATATGTATGTGGAGGATGCAATTATGCAATAAAACAATATTGTCATAATTTTTTAATTTCTCTCAAAATTTATAGGTTAACCCCTACGAAAATATTGAGTTTTTCTTTAAATGCTCTATATACATAATCTTATGCTCTTTAGTGTTGTTTAAAATTTTTTAACCACATTCTATATTTGTATTATTGTATTCTAAACTATCTTTCAAGGTACATGTAAATATTTTTTGAATTTCTCTCAAAATTTGTAGGTTAAATGCTCTATATACATAATCTTATGCTCTTTAGTGTTGTTTAAAATTATTTAACCACATTCTACATTTGTATTAAAAGGTTTCTAAACTATCTTTCAAGGTACATGTACATCATTCTAATTTTTAACAATTAATTTAGTTTAAATTCATATAATGCTTAAATAAGTAGACTGGCCACTATAAAATCACTATTAGCTAGAGAAACGGAGACAACAAACGTTTCTAACCTCTTTGCCCATCATAATATGTAAGTGGAGGATGCAATTATGCAATAAAACAATACTGTCATATTTTTTGAATTTCTCTCAAAATTTGTAGGTTAACCCCCTACGAAAATATTGAGTTTTCTTTAAATACTCTATATACATAATCTTATGCTCTTTAGTGTTGTTTAAAATTATTTAACCACATTCTACATTTTTATTAATGTATTCTAAACTATGTTTCAAGGTACATGTACATGATTCTAATTTTTAACAATTAATTTAGTTTAAATTTATATACTGCTTAAATAAGTCGACTAACCACTATAAAATCACTATTATCTAGAGAAACGGAGACAACAAAAGTTTCTAACCTCTTTGACCATCATAATATGAAAGTGGAGGATGCAATTATGCAATAAAACAATATTGTCATATTTTTTGAATTTCTCTCAAAATTTGTAGGTTAACCCCTACAAAATATTGAGATTTTCGTTAAATGGTCTTTATAGATAATCTTATGCTCTTTAGTGTTGTTTAAAAATATTTAACCACATTCTACATTTGTATTAAAAGGTTTCTAAACTATCTTTCAAGGTACATGTACATCATTCTAATTTTTAACAATTAATTTGGTTGAAATTCATATACTGCTTAAATAAGTAGACTAACCACTATAAAATCACTATTATCTAGAGAAACGGAGACAACAAACGTTCCTAACCTCTTTGATAATCATAATATGTAAGTGGAGGATGCAATTATGCAATAAAACAATATTGTCATATTTTTTGAATTTCTCTCAAAATTTATAGGTTAACCCCCTACGAAAATATTGATTTTCGTTAAATGCTCTATATACATAATCTTATGCTCTTTAGTGTTGTTTAAAATTATTTAACCACATTCTGAATTTTTATTAAAAGGTTTCTAAACTATCTTTCAAGGTACATGTATATCATTCTAATTTTTAACAATTAATTTAGTTTAAATTCATATGCTGCTTAAATAAGTAGACTAACCACTATAAAATCACTATTATCTAGAGAAACGGAGAAAACAAACATTCCTAACCTCTTTGATCATCATAATATGTAAGTGGAGGTTGCAATTATGCAATAAAACAATACTGTCATATTTTTTAATTTCTCTCAAAATTTGTAGGTTAACCCCTACGAAAATATTGAGTTTTTCGTTAAATGCTCTATATACATAATCTTATATTCTTTAGTGTTGTTTAAAATTATTTAACTTCATTCTTCATTTGTATTAAAAGGTTTCTAAACTATCTTTAAAGGTACTTGTACATCATTCTAATTTTTAACAATTAATTTAGTTTAAATTCATATACTGCTTAAATAAGTTGACTAACCACTATATAATCACTATTATCTAGAGAAACGGAGACAACAAACGTTTCTAACCTCTTTGCCCATCATAATATGTAAGCGGAGGATGCAATTATGCAATAAAAAAATATTATCATATTTTTGAATTTCTCTCAAAATTTGTAGGTTAACCCCTACGAAAATATTGAGTTTTTCGTTAAATGCTCTATATACATAATCTTATGCTCTTTAGTGTTGTTTAAAATTATTTAACCACATTCTGAATTTTTATTAAAAGGTTTCTAAACTATCTTTCAAGGTACATGTATATCATTCTAATTTTTAACAATTAATTTAGTTTAAATTCATATGCTGCTTAAATAAGTAGACTAACCACTATAAAATCACTATTATCTAGAGAAACGGAGACAACAAACGTTTCTAACCTCTTTGACCATCATAATATATAAGTGGAGGATGAAATTTTGCAATAAAACAATATTGTCATATTTTTTTAATTTCTCTCAAAATTTGTAGGTTAACCCCTACGAAAATATTTAGTTTTTCGTTAAATGCTCTATATACATAATCTTATAGTATTTAGTGTTGTTTAAAATTATTTAACTACATTCTAAATTTGTATTAAAAGGTTTCTAAACTATCTTTCAAGGTACATGTACATCATTCTAATTTTTAACAATTAATTTAGTTAAAATTCATATACTGCTTCAATAAGTTGACTAACCACTATATAATCACTATTATCTAGAGAAACAGAGACAACAAACATTCCTAACGTCTTTGATCATCTTAATATGTAAGTGGAGGATGCAATTATGCAATAAAACAATATTTTCATATTTTTGAATTTCTCTCAAAATTTGTAGGTTAACCCATACGAAAATATTGAGTTTTTCGTTAAATGCTCTATATACATAAGCTTATGCTCTTTAGTGTTGTTTAAAATTATTTAACCACATTATACATTTGTATTAATGTATTCTAAACTATGTTTAAAGGTACATGTACATCATTTTAATTTTTAACAATTAATTTTGTTTAAATTCATATAATGTTTAAATAAGTAGACTAACCACTATAAAATCATCATTATCTTGAGAACATGTGACAACAAACGTTCCTAACCTCTTTGACCATAATAATATGTAAGTGGGGGATGCAATTATGCAATAAAACAATATTTTCATATTTTTGAATTTCTCTCAAAATTTGTAGGTTAACCCTTACGAAAATATTGAGTTTTTCGTTAAATGCTCTATATACATAATCTTATACTCTTTAGTGTTGTTTAAAATTATTTAACCACATTATACATTTTTATTAATGTATTCTTAGCTATCTTTCAAGGTACATGTACATCATTCTAATTTTTAACAATTAATTTAGTTTAAATTCATATACTGCTTAAATAAGTAGACTAACTACTATAAAATCACTATTATCTAGAGAAACAGAGACAACAAACGTTCCTAACCTCTTTGATCATCATAATATGTAAGTGGAGGATGCAATTATGCAATAAAACAATATTGTCATATTTTTTGAATTTCTATCAAAATTTGTAGGTTAACCCCTACGAAAATATTGAGTTTTTCGTTAAATGCTCTATATACATAATCTTATGCTCTTTAGTGTTGTTTAAAATTATTTAACCACATTCTACATTTGTATTAATGTATTCTAAACTATCTTTCAAGGTACATGTACATCATTCTAATTTTTAACAATTAATTTAGTTTAAATTCATATAATGCTTAAATAAGTTGACTGGCCACTATAAAATCGCTATTAGCTAGAGAAACGGAGACAACAAACGTTCCTAACCTCTTTGCCTATCATAATATGTAGGTGGAGGATGCAATTATGTAATAAAACAATATTGTCATATTTTCTGAATTTCTCTCAAAATTTGTAGGTGTTCCCCTACGAAAATAATGAGTTTTTCGTTAAGTGCTCTATATACATAATCTTATACTCTTTAGTGTTGTTTAAAATTATTTAACCACATTATACATTTTTATTAATGTATTCTTAGTTATCTTTCAAGGTACATGTACATCATTATAATTTTTAACAATTAATTTAGTTAAAATTCATATACTGCTTAAATAAGTAGACTAACCACTATAAATGCTTCGATACATGTCATAAATAAGTTTTTATGAATCCTTTGAATTGTTAAAACAAAATTTTGATTAAATACAATGAAAAGGACTTCGGAAATGATACTTGACCACGTAAAAGACGAAACCGAAGTTCAATCCGCGTATTCGAATGCAGAGAATTTCAGCAAAAAGATGTTTTCGTTTTCTCCTCATAATATATAGTCGGTGGGAACACTCATACACACTTGAAGAGGTTTCGAACCTCTTTGTACGGTACATGTTAATCATTGTCGTTATAGAGTGGACTGAGTCATTCTAGGATTTCAAAGCACGAGCTAACGAAAGGGGCCACTCAAGAACACACCTACACTAATTGCATTAACTAAAGTTTTCATCACACTATTGAAAAGTTTTGAATCTTGACTATGGACTGAACATTTGCATTACTTAATTCCGAATTCCGAACCACAAAAAAGTCATGATACCTACAACAAAAATTCAAACCAACATGGCCTAGGAGAATCTGGTGGACTTATGACTAACAATATCATATAACTAACTAATAGGTTTCGATAATTTTGTTAATAAAAAAAAACCAAAGATCTTTTTTAAGTTGAAGAGGAAGTGGCAAGAGATTCTTGATTCTTCTTGGCTCTGGAAGCTCTACGTCTTTTATTGTAGCTGTCTTGTCTGAATCTTTTGATGTCTATCTGTATCTCCATGAATGGTCTCTCAACTATATTTCTCATCTCTGTCTCCAGTTTCTTCTGTTTCTCAGCTGCCACCATTGCTGCTGCTTTGTTATTTTCCTGTTGCTTCTCTGCTTCTTCTTCTTAAGCAAGACAAAACATAGCAATGCTAGTTTCAGTCAACTCAAGTATTATACTAAGGAAGAGAGAGAGAGAGGGAGGAGACCTGAAGATCGTGGATGAGACTGTCGATAGATTTGACCATCCTATAAGGCCAACGAGGAATCCCAAACTCTCTGCATTTCCGTTTCAAGACCGTGACGCCGACGTTGAGTTTCCGAGACGCTTCCACGATGGGAACAGCAAAGTATTTGGAAAGATCTTCTAAGCAAAGTCCAGCAGATCGTGTCCTCCTCTTCTTCTTCAATATCTCTGTCTTGGCATCTGTACGTTTACAATTAACACCCAAAACGCTTAAGAACTAGCCTAGAGTTAAACATTTTTAAAGAAAGAATTATCAGTAGGGGTAGGAAGAGATACCTGATTCGGAATGTTCAATTTGGTCATCGTCAGATTCAGTTTCTGAATCAGGAAGGCAGTTAAGATCTTGTTTGAGGACAAACTTTTGCGGTTAAGCCAGATCAACTTCACCGTCTCGAACTCTATCTTTTTTGAAGACGAGGTCCAGCACTTTAGGCTGGTCAACATTACAGTATGGGACTGTTGTGCATTGTTCTAGGTCAGAAATATTTGATGGCTTCTTTGGTTTTAACTCAGAGATAAACTTGAGCACATTAGCTAAATTTGGGACGTCCACCAGCTTAGGGTTCCTGCCAAGCAAGAAGAGCGAAAACATGTTTGGTTTCTAGAAAATTCACAAGTCAATCACATAAAGTCTGTTTATTTAGAGCATTTACAATTTCATTCTATTTCTGACCCTAAAATAGAGTATCAGATTAAAAATCAAGAAATTTTGTAGTATAATCATTTTTAGCTTATTTTCACAAAAAAAAAATAACTTTTAATGTAGAAAATGATCAAAATAAATTTTATTAAAGGGTAAATATACACTTATACATTTTTAGGTTTAACTAATCTAGATTTAAAGTCGAGAGTTAAGGGGTCAGATTTTGGAGGTGGGTTTCAAATTTTTTTAAAAAAATTAAAATTTTCAAAATAAAAAGAAACTATTTTGGTCATTTTTTTTAAAGTTATTTTGGTGACAAAAACTTAAAAAAGACAATTTGCAAGAATTGCCCTTAAAAATCATCCACCTTAATTTTATTTCTTATTCTATAATAGAATAGAGACTGGGTTTACTTTATAAATATAGTAACTCATTTATTATATGTTCATCACTCTGAGTGAATTATTGGAGATAGTCTTAGAGCACCTCCAATATACCACTCTATTTTTTATTTCAAAATGGAGTATCTCCATAGTAAAGTTAAATTTCTTCCAACTCTATTTCATTTTTTTTACTTCGAATTGGAATAATTCCATAATAAAGTTAAATTTATTCAAATCCTACTCCATTTAGAGTGGAAAATAGACTTTATAATAAAGTAGAAACTGAAATAGAGTTGGAGCATTTCTTCCTCCAAACTTCATTTTATAGTAAAAAAAAGTTTGTTAGTAGATGTTTTTAGGGCATCTCCAAAAAGACACTCTATTTTAAAGTTTGCAAAACTTCATATTTGAAGTTTTAAGCTAGTCTTCTCCAAAACTTCAAATTTAACTTCAAAAGAATTTATATTTTATATTATGGTTCTTATATTTATGATACTTAATTTAAATTCATAAAACTTTATATATAAAAATATTATATAAATATTCATTAACAGAATGATATATCAAAATATAAAATTTTATATAGAAATACATAATTAAATATTAAATTACAAGAAAAATACTACATTATTCTATAAAACTATTTTACATAATACTTCCATATATGATTAATTAATGCATTTGTTAAGTTTATTTCCTAACATTGTTGTTATCTAAATCTAGTTTTTGTTTTTAAAACTTATTTTAAAGTTTTTCTTTAATTTTATTTGTGAAAATTAAAATTATAAGAGCAATTTTGAAATATTTATGAGTTACAAAATTTTGAAGTATTAAAAAGATTAAATGAAAAAATATTTAAGAATCATAAATATAATATGTAAATGTAAGGACCAAAATGCAATGAAAATATTAAACTTTAAATTTGAAGATTTGAGTAGTGACACTCTATATTCGAAGTGTCACTGCTAAAAATTTCAAATTTGAAGTTTTAAAATTACTTACTGGAGAACAGAAAACTTCATATTTGAAGTTATTGAGTGGCTGTTGGAAATGCTCTTAATTAAAATTAAGAAATCATAGCAAGTAAATTAAGTATGGTATTTAATCACGCCTTTTTTTTCTTTTCAATTTACTCAGTGAATAAAAATCCATATACATATATATATATATATATATTTGACAAACTTGTTCAATAGGACTGAAGCAATATATGTTCTTATAAATCTAGAATTCATTCAAAAGAGATGAGTACTCCCAAAGAAAAAATAAACTAATTTAGGATTTATGTAACCGTACTAAATGATTAACGGCAACAAAAATTAAGTTACTAGCAAAATCAAATGCTGAGAGAAGCTTTATAGAGGAGGTGTTACCTTGAAGGGCAGAGAAGAGTAGGAAACCGAGGAAGCGAATGGTTAGACTGGAACACGAAGATACATCTCCACGTGCCAAGAACCGAACCTAGCGAAATCTCTGGCCGCCAGAGACCTTCCAAACAAAACAGAGGCTTAGCTTTCATCTCCACATAACGGCCTTTCCTCTTGAACAGGAACTCTCTCTCAATCTCAACCCATCCGTATACATGCAAACTTCTTATCGTCTCTGCATTAACGTCACACACAAAAAAAAAGGTTAAAACGACTTTTAAACCCGACCCGACAAAAATGAGATTCTCTTAACAGTGTTTACTTACCTTCATGGTTGACGCCCTGTAAAATGGCAAGTGAGGTCAAGGATTGTGCCATTGTCCAAAGAAGATGAAGAGACTAGGGCTGGAATTATTATCCGAGATCCGGATCCGATCTGGATCCGCTCCGAAAATAGGATATCCGGGGCGCCCGGATCCGAATCCGGATAGTAAAATCTCGGATCCGTCGAATCCGGATCCGGATCCGGATATCTAAAATTTTAGGTCCGGATATCCGGATCCGGATCCGTTTTTTTTAATATATATAAATTTAAATTTTTATTAATAATTATAGTTGATTTATTAATATTTATACATAAAATTAGTCTTATAATATTACATTTTAATTTTAATAATATTATATACATAAATACATTTATAAATTTTGTAAAAATATTTAATTTATATAATATTTATAGATTTTTTTTGTATTTTAAAAAATATTTTTATTATTTTTAACTATTTTGACGGATCCGGATCCGAATCTGGATACTCGCGGATATCATGATATCTAAACGGGTATCCGGAACCCGGATATCCGGAAGGCACGGATCCGGATATTAAAATCACGGATCCGACGGATCCGGATCCGGATCCGGATACCCCGAATATTCCGGATATCCGGATCCGTCCCACCCCTAGAAGAGACGCTAAGACTGGAGATTTTACTCAAAAGCGACTTTATAGGGTTTTTCTAATAGAATGTTTCCTTTTTAATGTAAACAAAGCTGCTAAAGATTCCAAAAGTTATTATTACGAGAATCTCGAAGCGTTTTGTCATCAAGTGAATAAGGGTTCAAAGGCGAGTTTGGTATAAAATACCGTTGGCTTATCCCTCGAAATACGTCAATTCACAGGGCAGTAAAGCCTAATTATATTATTGTTGGTTTTGGTGATAGATGACATTTTAGAAATTAATGTTTTAAATTTTTCACACGTATTAAGAAAAAGTAACTACACATTTTTAATTATTAGTTTTTAGTTTTACCATTCATAATTTTACATTTTAATTTTAAAAATAAATGTATTAATTATATTTTCTCTCTCAAATTCTTTTTACATGAAGGTTTAGAAGACATTTTTATTTCAGTTTATATATGTTTTGAACTTTTTATATAAAACTATTAGATAATACTTCATCCATTTCAGATTAATTGTCGTTCTGGAGAAAAAATTTCGTTTTAAAATAAGTGTCGTTTTAGAATTTCAATATAAATTTATTAATAAGATTCTCTAGTCTATTTTTCTATTGGTTGAATTATTGTTAGGTGTATAGGTAATTGTATTTTTATCTTGGAAATATATAAAATTATATGTTTACTTAATATGTGTGCATAAGTTTAGAATGACAATTAAAATGAAATGGAGAGAGTATAATTAAAAATTAAAGGGTAGTTTTTTGTTTATTTTGTTCAAAATAATAATGATTATTTCTTGGTTACTTTTTGTTGGTATTAAGTGCTTTTAAATAAAAGTAAACTTTTTCTTAATTTGTATATTTATTTTAAAACATCATATAAAAACAGATAAAATATCAAATGGTAATTCAGTTTAAATTAAATATAATTTACAGATGACAAAAAAAACAGAGAAAGTATCTTCAAACATCAATCTTGTATAAAAGATAAAAGATAGAACATCAAACATTTGTATGCAGCTGGAATAGTATTTAGTCGTTTCACTTTAGAGAGAATAAAAGTACATAATAACGAAAAGAATCTAATTGTACAGAGGTTGATTTTGGTAAATGGATCACATATTATATATTAGGCATTTGAGTGTTTTCTCTTCCAATACGGTCAATTATGGTGATATACTCCCTTGTTGGATTTTCATCTATACTTCTCAAGTCATGTGCTTAGTAAAAAAAACTACAGTCAATATGACGTTAATACCAGGAGTCCTCAAACACTAATACCCCTATTAATAAAACTGGCATGCATGAGTGAACGGCAGCGGCAGGTTTTTACTTTCCTTGGAAAATGTATATCATTAGACCATGTTTATCTGTGGTTTCTTATAGCGGGATTCTTAGGAAAATATAAGAAATGGTTTCTTAATTTTTTAGTTCACTAGAAATTTTCTGATCTTTTTTAGTTTTTTTAAATTTCAAAAAAGAAAATAATTAATAGACTTTATTAAAAAGTGAATATACACTTATACCTCTATAATTAATTAATATATACCGAAGGTGTAGAATTGAGATGTAGGTTTTAGGGATAGAGTTTAAAAAATTTAAAACAAATAAATAAATAAATATTAAAATTTTAAAATAAAATAGTTTCAAAAAATATTCTCGAGTTGAAAAAAAAATTCTAAACAGTTCGAAGTAAAAATATATAATTTGAAACTCTAAAAATCTTTTTATTTTTATTATTTATTTAAATAATAATTTATATTTATATATCTATAAAACGATGTTATATATCTATAAAACAATGTTAAAATGGTCTTTGCCATTTTAATGAAATCTCTTTTAATATCTTTCTCTTTAGTACTCTTTTGGTGAACAAAAACTTTGGATATTTGATTAAATTGCCCTTAGTTTATTACCAATTAAAAACCTTAAATTTTTGTGAATAGTTGTTTTCTTACAACTATAATAACAACTTGATTATAATAGTGATATAAAGACTATTAGGAAGAGACGACGATGGCTTTTCGTCACATATGCAACTGTGTTAAGCAACTGTCAGAGTTAAAAAGTCAAAAGAACTTAACTAACAGCTAGGTGAAGCAAACATCAAATGGAGAAAAAGCTACTAAAGTTTTCTTTTAAAAATTAATTAATAAATTTAACAAATACTTCCTCCATTTTTAAATAAGTGTCACTTTAACATTTTTTACACAGATTAAGAAAATGACTGAAATATATGTAAATTGTTATTAATTACATCTCTTTTTGACCAATAATATTTCAGATAAATAAAATCAACTATAAAATCAATGCAGTTTGCAATTAATTTTCAACTGAAATGAAGTATAATTTGCATTAAAATTGTAAAGTGATACTTTTGTGTAACAAGAAAAAAAAAAAGTTAGAATGACACTTATTTAGAAACAGAGAGAATATCACACATACATTAAAATACCATCCAACTTTCATATGAGTTCACCATATTTCTTGAAATTCCTTGCATCTCAGAAATAGAGTAATGCCTTACTTCCTGTTGTGAAGGATGTGCATGATGCAAATTGTCAGGTGATATACAAAGTTGAAGTAGGAATCGCTACGAAATCAAAAATTAGCCACATTTTGCATCTCCCCCCTTGTCTTCACTCTCCTCACTTGAGCCTGAGCTAAAAGTAGGAACCCACATTTTTACTCACAAAACAGTAACCCATAGTATCTCAATTAAAAGTCACGGTCGATTCATCCTTTTTTCCAACAACTCCGCAAGACCAAAATAAAAACAATTTTGAAATTTCATCAAATTTAGATAGGAATCAAACTCGAAGTTCCTTATTCAAAGAATACTCCATCTCAATGGGCCTGCTTCAGTTCTACAGTCAGAAGTTGACAACAGAAATCAAAAACTTTAACAGATTTTTGGTCCTTAAACAAATAAAAAATCTTAATGCAAAAAAAAAGTAAAATAAAAATATATTTTTATATTTTTGAATTATATGTTTTAAAATTTGAATTTTTATGGGGTTTTTTATTTTTTCATATTTTAAAAAATTTCAAAAAAGTTTTTTTAACTAAAAATTTTATTTTAAAATATTTTTTACTTATTTCTTTCTTTTAAATATTTTAAATCACAGACTCAAAACTCAACTTCTTAACTCTAACCTATAAATTTAGATTAATTAATACTAGAGGTATAACTTTATATTTACCTTTTAATAAAATTTATTTTGATTATTTTCTTCATTGGAATCTATTTTTGCAAAAATAAAGTAAAAATGTTATTCTACAAAAATTTTCTTTATATATCCATAAAAAAGAGGGTAAAAAGTTCTTTTGCGTTTTTGATAAAACTTCTTTTGATTATTTTTCTAACTTGAAAACTTTTTTTGTGACAAAATAAACGTATAATTAAATATTGGCGCCAACTCTTATTTATTATATAGCCTTTACATATTGCATGGCGCCAGAGCGAAATCAGATTATTACCAAACACAAATACAAGTGTCTAATATGGAGAGTGTTGAGTAGACGGACGGTCAAGATTCAAAGTACAACATGGTATTGAATGAACTAAAAAAATTTTCACCACTATATGCAGTAATAAAATTTTAAATTTAAATTATTTATAAAATAAAATTTTAATATTATTTTAGATTTTATTATTTTCATTAATATTTTAATACAAAATTTTGATTCAATCGAACATAAAACTAAAATAAAATAAACAATGTTGTTTGTTTTAAATAATATTTAAGAAGAGATATGAATATATTTAAAATTATAATATTGGATAATTTTTTATCTATTTTGAATAAATATATTAAATCAACTTATATAAAATTAATAAAAATTTAATATAAAAGTTGTATAATAATCAAAAATACAACTAAACAATATTTCTAAAATTTGTATTATATAAAAGAAGCTAATAATATTACAATTTAAAAATTTATGATTTTTTTAAAATTGTGAAAAGATTTCAAAATCTTTTACTAATAAAATTATATAATTATAAAAAAAATATTTCAAAATTTATAAAGTATTATTATATTTTTATTATTCTATTATTTAATATCATATGTAAACAAATTTACTTTAATGATGGTGTATAATTTACTACCATATTTTAAAAAGTTTACCAAAAATAAAAATAAATATTATATAAAATTATTTATGTTATATTTAACCATGAGCTATGTCATCATTATAATATACTATGTCACATTTATTTGATGAAAATGATTGTAAAGAATATAATATATAGAGAACTGAAACTGAAAATTTTAAATCTTGACCAGAACATTTGCATCGATTAATTCCGAGTTCGAAACCACAATAAAGTCATGGTACCAACATGGCCTAGTAGGATCTGTTGGACTTGTGACTGACTAACAAAGATCATATAACTAACTAAGATGTTCGATAATTTTGTTAATAAAAAAGCCCTAAGATCTTTTAAGTTGAAGAGGAAGGGGCAAGAGACTCTTGATTCTTCTTGGCTTTGGAAGCTCTATGTCTTTTTTTGAAGTTGTCTTGTCTGAATCTTTTGGTTTCTATTTGTATCTCCATGAATGGTCTCTCAACTATATTTCTCATCTCTGTCTCCAGTTTCTTCTGTTTCTTAGCTACCACCATTGCTGCTGCCTTGTTCTCTTCCTGCTGCTTCTCTGCTTCTTCCTAAGCAATACAAAACATAGCAATGCTGTTTCAGTCAGTTCAAGTATTAGATTTGACAAAGGGGGTGAGAGAGGGAGAAGACCTGAAGATCGTGGATGAGACTGTCGAGAGATTTGATCTTCCTATGAGGCCACCGAGGAATCCCAAACTCTCTGCATTTCTTTTTCAAAACCGTGAGACCGACATTGAGTTTCCGAGACGCTTCCACGATAGGAACACCAAAGTATTTGGAAAGATCTTCTAAGCAAAGTCCAGCAACATGTTGGGATGGTGTCCTCCTCTTCTTCAATATCTCTGTAGTAACATCTGTACTATTACAATACACTTCAAAACTAGCCTAGACTTGGCACTTTTAAAGAAAGAAAAATCAGAAGGGTATGAAGAGATTACCTGATTCTGAATGTTCAGTTTGGTCATCTTCAGATTCCTCAGATTCAGTTTCTGAGTCAGGAGGGCAGTTAAGATCTTGTTTGAGGACAAATTTTTGCGGTTTAGGCTGATCAACATTACAATATGGGACTCTACTGCAATGTTCTATGTCGGAAACATTTGATGGTTTCTTCGGTTTTAAGTCGGAGATAAACTTGAGCACATTAGCTAAGTTAGGGACGTCCACCAGCTTTGGGTTTCTGCCAAGTAAGAAGAGCGATAACATGTTTGGTAATTCTAGAAAATGCACAAGTCAATAACGCTAAAGCCTGTTTGTTTTTTTTTTTTTGAACACAAATAAAGCCTGTTTGTTTACAACTAAGGAATCTTAAGTACGGACATCAACGTAATAATCACACTGTTTTTTTTTCTTTTTAAAATACTCAGTGATTAAAAGTAAATCCAGATATATATTTGACAAACTTGTTCAATAGGACTGAAACAATATGAAATATTAATCTAGAATCCATTCAAAACAGATTTGAGCACCCAAAAAATAAAACGAATCTAGGATTTTATATAACCGCACTAAATTATTAAAGGCAACAAAAATTAAGTTACTAACAAAATTAAATGCTGAGAGAAGCTTAGGCGTTACCTTGAAGGGCAGAGAAGAGTAGGAAACTGAGGTAGCGAGTGGTTAGACCGGAACAGGAAGATACATCTCCACGTGCCAAAAATCGAACCTAGCGAGATCTCCGGCCGCCGGAGACCTTCCGAACAAAACAGAGGCTTAGCTTTCTTCTCTACATAACGGCCTTTCCTCTCGAACAAGAACTCTCTCTCAATCTCAACCGATCCGTAGACATGCAAACTCCTAATCGTCTCTGCATTAACCCCACACACACAAAAAGAGATAAAATCTACTTTAAAACACGACCCCGACAGTAATGAGATTCTCTTACAAGTGTTGACTCACCTTTATGGTTGACGCCCTGGAAAATGGCGAGTGAGGTCAAGGAATGTGCCATTGTCCGAAGAAGACGAAGAGACGCAAAGACCGGAGATTTTACCAAAGCGACTTTAAAGTTTTTTTTTTTAATAGAATGTTTCCTTTTTAATGTAAACAAATCTGCTAAAGAATCCAGAGGTTTTTGTTATGAGAATATAGAAGCGTTTCGTCATCAAGTGAAAAAAAGAGGTTCAAAGGCGAGTTTGGTATAAAATGCCCTTGGTTCCTCCCTCAAATTACCAGTCAAGCCACTCGACCTACTCATTAATACTATTGTTGTTCTCGGTTACTCAAAATATTCGCGAGCGCACGTGTAAGCGTGCGAGGGAGGGTCTTCCTGTAAAATAGCAACGGGAAGCGGGCCTCACCGAAACTGAGCCTAATTAGCGAAATGCTCACACGCTCGGCCCATGTCTGGAAGTGGTAATCAATATGATTCATATGAACCATGTAAATATGTGTCTTTCTTTGTGTTTTTCTCACACAACCATAATAACAACTTGAATCTATTATTAGTGAAAGATGAAGACTATTAGGAAAAGACGTCGACGATCCCGTGATAGTTTTTAATTAATCGTATTTTTTTGGAAAACGTGATTAGATAGTGATATGAAGACGATGGCTCTTTATTTTAATCTTATATTTCTGGAAATTTAGGATGAGATAAATAGTTGGTCCAGTTTGCTCATATATTTTAACTTGGAGAGTCGGAAAGTATTCATGAATTGTCAAAGTTATCATAGTTAAGAAAGAGCAAAGCTTGGCGACCAAGATAAAAGAGGTCAGTCACTTTCAAGAAACGTGTCCAAGAATATTCAACGCTAGTTTTGTCTTATAAATACATAACCTTCACATAGCTACCTGTAATCAAATCTAAAGCATCAGCCATAGTATATAGACTCCGGATCACACACGTTTTCTTATAAAACTCCGGTCATGTCTCTCTTAGCGTCCTTATTTGGTTGCTTCGATTCAAAATCTGGCTCAAAAATAAGCTCAGCCGATGGTAGTAGTAATCCGAAAGCCTTGTCCTCGGAGAAACCAAAAAGCAAATCCAAGTCCCCGAGAGCTCCAATGATTGTGTCTTATTTTCCCGTAGGTTCGAATCTTTCGCGTCTGTGAGAGAAGATAAGAGGATGAAATGTGTGGGATGTTGACATATTTGCTGTGAAGGCTTTCATTTTTGTGTTCCTCTGACTGTGTTGTTTGTTCGATTATGTATTAACTGTAATAGACCATTTGGATGTTTGATGAATGGCGAGAAGACCATTTCCTAGTGTGAAGGTGGTTTCATCGTTGCGTTTGGTCTAGGCTTTGAGGTTCGTCGGTGGTCAGTTACATCAGTTTTGTGCTTCTCTGGTTCAGAATTTCTGTTTAGAGGTTAATAATAATGGGCTTTGTTTGTTCTTTTAGTTATAAGCTTTAATTTTTCTACCTTTTGTAATTATAAGACGAAATAAAATAAAATTTTAATATGAAAACCTTTTATAGGATATTAGATAAATACATACTGCAAAAAAGGAAAGAAATCCGGCAAGAAAAGTATTTGCTGTGTAAGTCCAAAGTGAAGTGTTAACGTTCATATTTACAAACGCAGAAGTGAAGTAGTTGGTACTAGCAACATAAAAAGAACTTACCCTTCGGTTTATTTTCCTACTTAGCCATTGAAGATGATAATCTAAAACCAATTTGATCCTTCACAATCTCCATGTGTTTATTGGTTCCACATGCTTGCAAATAGCAGAACTGAAACTTAAAACTCTAAACTAGTTTAAGCTCACTATACTAGTGTATCTTTAGATTACTCACCGGTTTTCGGAAATGATATCCGTAGCTGAGTAACTGTCTTCGCTATATCCTCTTAAGGAATTGCTTGAACTTCTTACCATGTCGGTCAAACCACATTGTATGAACGATCTAGTCTTCTTAAAGCAGAGTATCGAATAAAATTCCCAGCGACACTTTAAAAATTCGAAATACACAAACTCTTAAACTTAAAAAAAAAAAAAAAAAATACGCATGTGTTTTGTCTTCTGCAATCTCTTTATTTTCCATTTTACAAATAAGATAGCACCAATAAGGAATATGCTGCCTAAACTCATGAAACACTAATTCTTGATTATGCAAAGAGAATTGAGGGCGATAGTACAGTTTCAAAAGGCGGTTAAATGATGGAACCTTCCGAAGCGTAAGAGGCTGGACACGTGTTCTCTACTCAATTGCTGAACTTGCTAAGTTTGAAGATAAGACAAAAGCAGTGAGACGTTTCAGAAATTGTTTGACATGAATGTTCGTTGCCCACATGTTGCTCACTCCATTGCTAACGTGTCACTTAGCTGAAGATACCTATTCAATCTTATACAGCAGATTTATAGTTCCCCTTCTATTAACTAAACAATTTTTCTTACCCTAGACCTTATCAATATACATTGATGAACCATGTAAATTAATGTGTCTTTCATTACGCTTTTGTTTTCTCACATCCATAATAACAACTTGATTGGATAGTGATATGAAGCTACTACGAAAAGACGACGATGATCCCGTGATAGTTGGTCCATTTTGGTCATATATGTTAACTAGAAGAGTCGGAAAGTATTATCATGAATTGTCAAAGATATCATAGTTAAGCTAGGCAAAAGCTTGGCGAGCAAGATAATTAAAGAGGTCATTTTCAAGAAAACGTGTCCAAAGAACATTCAGCGCTGATGTTCTCTTATAAATACATAAAACTTCACATAGTTAGTTACCTGAAACTAAACCTAAAACATCATACATCGTATACAGACTCCGGATCACGCACGTTTTGTTTAACACTCCGATGTTCATGTTTCTCTTAGAATTCTTTTTTGGTTGCTTCATTCCAAAATCTGACTCAAAGAGAACCTCGACCGATGGTAGTAACTCGAGAGTATTGTCCTTGGATAAACCAAGAAGCAAATCCAAATCTCCGAGAGCTCCAATCATAGTGCCTCATTTTCCCGTAGGTCCGAATCTTTCGTGTCTGTATGAGAAGACGGGAAGATGAAAGTGTGTGGGATGTTGACATATATATTTTTGTTGTGAAGGCTTTCGTCTTATATTTGTTCCTCTAATCCTCTTGTTTGTTTGATTATGTATAAATTAAAATAGATCATTTATATAAATACAACAATATCTTGCATCAAAATAATAGCAATTCTTATAATCAATGTCAGGAGAAGAGAGTGTGATATGTACGAGTGTTAGTTCATAGATTTGTTCTCTAGAGGGCACGTATAAAATGGGTCCTGGGCATAAACAATGCTTAGGATATATAAGCATGATTTAAAATATTTGACAACGAACGCATGTCACGTTATTTTTGGTCAGTACTCAGTATCATTGTATTAGTGAGATATTTAGTGAATATTTCACCAATAAAATTGCTTTAAGAAATTTCCCAAAGTATCATTAAAAAAATATTAATATATTATCTAAATAAATTTTACACAAAAAAAAGATTTATTCTATAAAAATGTGACATGTGTGTTTTAGTTTCGCAGGATTTTTGTTAGGATATGTTAATCAAGCCAAAGTTTTGACAGATTTTTCAATATTAATCTTTTGCAAATGTTTGCTAAGAACTCCTTGTTGAATGTGTCTTTAGACCATGATTAATCCGGGATTCTTAGGATAAGATTCTTATGATAAGATTCTTATGATAAAATTCTTAGGAAAATATAAGAAACTATTTCTTAACTTTTAATTTGAATCTTATTTAATTAAAAGTTAACAAACAGTTTCTTATATTTTCTTAAAAAATCTACCTAAAAACTCCTGTTAATCATGTTCTTGTATTATGGTCATCTTATGGGTTATTAACATTTTAAGAGTGAGTTCTGTTCATCCAGTTATTAATATTTTTTTATCTAAATAGTGAACGCAAGTATACCAAAAAAAAAAAAAACTCATTCCGCCAGAAAAAATGTACAATTAAATATTGGCGCCAATTATTATTATATAGCCTTTACATATTGCGTGGTGGCGCCAGAGTGAAATCTATCACCAAACACAATTACAGGTGTCTAATCTGGACACTGTTGAATATACGGACGGTCAAGATTCAAAGTACGGCATGGTAACGAATTTCGATTTATTTATTGATTTTTAAATTATATAAATCTTTGGGAAAATCTATAATATTTTGGTAAATACATAAATCTACAGCATCTCTCAAAACACAAGGGGGTAAAAGCGGAGTTAAAAAAAAAAAATCAGAATCGTCGTCGTCTCGTCTCTCTCTCTCTCTAGTCAAAATAAAAACCCTAAACGTTCACAGGGGTAAAAGCTCCCTCTCTCGCTCTCTCTCGTCTGAGTCACTCTTCGATTGCTCACCGTTTTCTCTGTTCGCAGATCTCTCGAGATGAAAGGTGGTGAAACCAAAGCTCAAGCGAAGAGCACTGATGACAGGTATTATCTTCTAAGATTCAATCTGAGATTCAATTCGTTTTTCAAATTTCTTTTTTGATTTTTTTGATTGGATTTGTTGGTCAGATTGAAAACGAGAGGTAAGAAAGCTGGAAAGAAAGCAGCCAAGGATCCAAACAAGCCTAAGAGGCCTCCGAGTGCTTTCTTCGTCTTCCTGTAAGTCTCTCGATTGATTAGATATCTCCTCTTACCTCTCGCAGTTGATTAGGGAGATTAGTACTAGTGTTCTGGTGATTGATTGATTGATTGATTGATTGAATGAAGGGAGGGGTTCCGTAAGGAGTTCAATGCAGCTCACCCTGACAACAAATCCGTCGGAGCTGTAAGTAGTACTAATCTGGAGATTTACAATCGATCGATCTCTCTACCATATTTTGTTTTGAATATTTGTAAACATTTTAGGTTGGTAAAGCTGCTGGAGCCAAATGGAAATCCATGACTGATGAAGTGAGTCCTATTTTGAAATTGAATCGTTTTTAAAAGCTTAGATCGAATGGTTTAGTTTTACCCCCCAATTTTTCAATGAAACAGGACAAAGCTCCTTACGTAGCCAAGGCAGAGACCAAAAAGACTGAATATACCAAGACTATGCAAAAATACAACATGAAATTGGTATTCACTCTTTCTTTTTTTTTTCTTGTCGCTGCTTACTTTTTCTCGTTGCCTCTTTTTGTCATTTTCTGATGTATGCTTCCTTTTTTTTGTCAAGGCTAATGGAACTAGCACAGCTGGAGACGACGACTCTGACAAGTCCAAGTCTGAAGTCAACGAAGGTGCAAGTGAAGAGGTTTGTACTTAACAGTACTAATTTGAAATATCTCTTGTTATGTTTGCGTCTTCTTTTTTTAAGTGTTGATACTTACACACTTCTTGATTTTGTTTTACAGGAGGAAGATGATGATTAGGAAGATGGATCATCGATTTGTCTTGTGGAAGATCTTCTTTCTGTTGTATTGTTGTTAGCTACTAGTTTTTAGGGAGAAGAATAGTTGAACTATTGCTATGTTTTCTTCCCCTTTTTTTTATGTTAACTGGGATTTTATTCGTATCTACTGCAACTTGTTATGATAACTTTGGATTTAGCTTTTACCATCGTCTCTACTTTTTTATGTCGTTT
Source organism: Brassica juncea (assembly GCA_018703725.1). Lineage (NCBI taxonomy): Eukaryota > Viridiplantae > Streptophyta > Magnoliopsida > Brassicales > Brassicaceae > Brassica > Brassica juncea. The sequence goes on from CM031939.1 coordinate 64,407,960, forward strand.
GCATGAATCTTGTTCTGTCTTCTAATACATTTTGCCATCTTATGGTTGATGAAAAGTCAGATACACGTTTTTTTTTCCTGGCTCGATTTGATGGAATATTGGTTTTGTTCCTCCTGTAGACATTCATTGTTGTCGTCATCTATGGTGAACTGTATCACTTGACCACTTTTATATGTGTCAACGAGTCATGCCCTCGCATGCGTAGTTTTAACTTTGAAGAAGTCTATTTACAATATCGTTCCCCAACATGGTCAAACAAAATATTATTCTTTCACATTCTAAGTTCTTCTAGGCATAGATTCAAATAGAGAGAAAAGAGTGCTCTAAGATTTTGAGCTCTGTTTATTGAACTCAACAGCATTCAGAAATTCTGTTGCTGTACAGGAGAAAGACTTTGCAGTATTTTCTATTTCCTGCGGAAAAAAACGCAGGAAGATGAAATCACAGAGCGTAGTTTCAAAACTTCATTTGGAAGGCCACAGAGAAGCTTATCATGGACGAATCAAGCCCGTATTTCTTCTTGGTCTGGTCAACTGTGGGCCACTTTTGTCTCATGTCTCTCTTCATACGTTACAAGGCTCTTCTCATTATTAGTTGCCGTCTTCTGCTTCAGCTTACCTCTGAACTTGTTCATTCGACTGCTATCCTTCTTGTTGTTGAGGATGATGATGATTATCCTCAATGTCAATGTCATCTTCATATGTCAAGAAGAAAACGATCAGAAACATACACAGACTCAAATTACTACATCACTAAAGATATCAAAGTTGACCTTACCTATGTCCAACTCTTCTTCTATTCTTCATCGTCAGCTCCTCCAATAATTGTATGTAGTAAAAAATGTAGAAAGCTCTTCGGTAGTTTCCTTGGTGCTTTCTGTATTAGTTGTGCGCTTGGATTTAGTTTCGAAGACAAAGAAACAACCCTGCAAACTGCAACAAACAATATATACAAACATGGATTTAGTTACTCATTTGTGTGTTATCAGAAGATTCAGAACGTTATAGAGTCAATGCACCTTTTTCATTGGGAGATGATGTGATCACGCCTTCGTGATAAACTGTGCTATTCTTTTTGTAAACTCGGCTCAAGGATACCACAAGCCTGTCCATCTCTATATTATATTTAAACGAAATGTCCTTTTGAGGTAAAACTGAGCTGACAACAAGTTAGTAAGTCTTTACCATCACTTACTATATCCAAATCAGTATGCTGACTTTTAATCTAGCCATACAATGATACAGTGGATTTAATTAATCTCTTGGATTGAGAACATAAATTACAGTAAAATAGACTCTAGAATATATACAAAAAATAAACATGATAGAGAAGTAAGCATAAAATAAGGGTAGAAGACTAGAGAAGCTATATGTAGTTAGGTACACCAAACTTTTCAATCTAAAGGAAGAATCCAAAGAAGCTTGGCCTAAGAGAATCCAATGAGTTTTATTCTGGGTCATCACTCATCCCTCACTGTCTCACCATGCAAGAAAGAATAGGCTAAACGATTATTTATAAATTAATAGCTCTAATACCAATTAGCATCTCTTAAAATTATTTTGAAAGTGGTAGATACTGTTGACGTAAGATCTCAAACTAGTCAATAACTATGTCATTTTTCCTTGTTTACTTTATTGTTTATAATTCAGGTCTAAAATTGTTTTCTTTTAATTGTTAAGATTAAATATTATTACATAACACTAGAGTCTTTGTCCGCGCTACGCGCGGAAAATGCGTTTAATTTTTATGGAAATCTCCAAATATTCAGAAAATGTAATTGCTATGTTTAATAAATGTTGGACGGGTGAAATTTGATGATATGGAGCTTGTTCTTTAAAATATTCCTAAGGTTTTAATAGGATTATCATAAATTAGATTTTTTTAAGTACTAGGTTATAATTGAAGCTTATATATACCGAAGCAATAAATAATTATGATTGGTTCTGAGTTAAAAAAAAAACTAAGATGAAAAACAAAACACACGAAATTGAATCTTTATTTTACCAAATATTACTTTTCTTTACAGGATTTTCATATAAGACCAAGAATTTAAAACAAAATAAAATTGCTAGATAAAACAGAGAGTAGAACAGCTTTAAAATAAAGAAAATTTACGAAATCTATTGAAAAACACAATTCAAGTTCCAAGTAAAGAGATCACATTATTTTTGATGCTACCACAAATTTCTTTCACTCGATTGTATCGTGTTTTTATTATTTTTACAAAATAATATTATAAGAAAATACAAGTTATTAGTTATAGACTACGTCAACTGTGAAACATGCCTAACAATATTGAAACCATGCCCAATAGTTTTTATTCATATTTTTAAAGTATGGTCCAATAATTATGTATGTAAAATAAGCCCAAAATATTTATTTTACACTTATTTTATTTTGTTGATATTAGTAGAAAAAAGTAAGTTCAGGTAAATATATATATCCGGGAAACTCAACCGAATTTGATTTAAAAGTAATAGTAAACACAAACTAAAAATGATTAAATACTTAGATGGATCTAAAATTTTAATAATCGGATAACCAGACCTGAATCTGATCCAAATAGAAATGTTTTGGATACCCAAAATATCTACATCACAATTATATATTTAAATACATTAATTATTTTTGATTTTATATCTATAGATATTTAAAAATATGAATTATCAAATAGTCACAAGTAAATATTTTAAAATAACAAAAAATGTTCAAAATACTGAAAATACCTAATTGTTTTTCATCCTAATATTTAATTTGAATATTTTTTATGTAAATTTGAGTATTTGGTCTTACAATGTTCAATTTTTATGTCTTATATTGTTTTATTTTGGGGATTTAAGTATATATTTGGATTTTTGTTAAAAAAACATAATGAAAATGGATATCCAAACTCGAACCAAACCTGCTACGATCCGACCAAATCCAAACCAAATCAAACCGAAATTTATAAATATTCGAATCAGATTTGAAGTTCTTATTCTAAAAGTTTGAAATCCAAAAAAAAATCATCTAAATCCGAACTGATATATCAATATATATTCCTAATAAAAATCTACTCAACAAAATCTCTAAGTACAACGTAAAATTAATAATCTAATTAGCTATTTCATTCCGGGCATGAGCGCGGGTTACTACCTAGTACTTGAGATTTGGGAGTAATGTAAATTGTATGTTGATTTAGGGTGGTTTAATATTTAGTAATTAGATCAAATAGATGGTAGTTACCAAAAATAGTTGATTGTATAATTGTAGATAATAATATAATGTAGAATCATTTTGTTAATGTTTGTTTGTTTTTTTTTTTTTAAAATGCAAGCTTGGTGTAATAAGTTGATGAGAAAAACAAAGACAATGTCTCAAATGAGCATAAATAATGTAAGCAAGAGATTAAGTCTTTTGAAGAATAGCAAGAATGTAGCTGCCATGTAGAATCATTTCAAAGAAATAGCCTGAAATTGGTAAAGATTGTTTTAGCTAACTTAAATTTTTAGTATATAGTTATTTATATAACAAGATACTTACTGGGTGAGCTTGATAGGAACTTTGTGTAGTCATCCTTTATGTGATTGTACCATTCTTTGGATGATTTGAGAATTGTAAATCTGTTGAATGAAATTATTAAAGAGAAATTAGTAAATAAATGGTGATAGTGCGACGTTATAATACAGTTAGTATAAAAATTTAAAGCCATATTTTGTTAATTTGTTTTTGTAAATATGTTAAACCTCATGGTTTTTTGTGTGTTTTATTGCTTGAAATTATATATGTAATGGTATAAGTTAGAAATTAACTAAACGTTAAATGTGATCTAATTTTTATTTGGAATTTATTTTTTTATGACTATAAACCATTGAGTTTCCATTTTACTTATCTTTCTTGTTTTTTAAGTTGAGTTTCCATTTTACCACTCTAAAAAAAAGCTGATATATAAACCAAATTTTACTTGGTTTAATTTAGAATTAAATTGATAGGTCTAGCTAAATAAGTAGTATGAATTCTTCGTTTCATAGAGTAGATATAAAATTTATATTAGCTAAAACTTAAACCCAAAAATTCTCTAGCTAGATCGGTATGATTAAATTAAGCCGATAATTTAAACGTAGTTATTTTTCATACAAAACTGAATCATTTTACCGTATCATTTTATGATAAGAGAATAAAGTCAAAATTTACCAAAAGAACAAAATGCTATTGACCTCCAAACCAATTTATGAGGAAAATTACAAAGGAAAAATAAGACAAAAAACCAAGCTTAAGAACAAATTTCTTAAGCAATTATATAAACCATGCCACGAATGCAAACTATGAACACGACCTCGTGTATGCCACTCAACTATTTCCTTTTCTTATTCTTCTTAAATAAGCGAAGCTTCTTTGTCGGAGAAGATGTGTGATCGAACGACATGTCAACAACCACTTCTCTCTGACTCATGTCCTGTTGTACAGTGCTAATGCTACAGCTTATTCACAGAAAAAACAACAAAATCTCACAACTAACTCAACGGAACCAGATCACGATCAACAATACAAAGGGCAATCAAGCCGTCCTTGTAACAATGTAACACCAAGACCTAACAACACTCTTCACAATATATCAAAGGTATTCACTTTTTCTTTACAAAGACACAAGCTGATCATTTTTTTAGAAGTATGACACCAGCTGATCATCTTAACTCGTACTATCAAAAGGACTCTTGGCAAAAAGGGTAAGAGAGATCCAATAATATTATGCTTCAGTAAAATAAACCCAAATTCAATATGAGCCCTTATGCAGCATTGATCATTACCAGAATATTGAGGGAAGATCTCATCTCGAAGTGTAATCATTGACTCATGATTTATGCTAACAAAACTCGGTTTTGAGGAGAAAGCTGTTAACGGCAGATGGAAAATACTGGCTTTGACCAAGTCTGGGGACCTAACTTTGCAGTATACTAACAGAAAAAAAATACTTATATGCAAGGGATGAGCCTCATATATTCATTGTCCAATAGACTTAACTTTCTAAGTATATTAAACTAACCATAACTTTGGGAATTAATTAGAATCTCTGACTTAATCAAGATATGCAAGGGAATGGTTACTTTGATATGTTTGACTTGCTGGCAATTAACTATGAAATACCATACAGTAAAAATTTTACAACGTTCACTGTACCTGGTTTCTTTTGGTTGTCCTAGTGATCTTCATAGGATATTGACATTGATTCCTTCATTATAAAAGACAACATTTAGTCAAATTTGCGTGGACACGCACCTATCGGTCAAGCTTCCGTCAATGAACCTGCTTAATGTTTGTGAAACAGCAATGAACATCTATATTTAGAATGGTCCTACAAATAACAACGAAATTATATGAGATCAGAGAGATTTGTGCTAGTGAATGGGGCGAAAGAGAGATATAGTGCAAGAGGGTCAAACCAAGTGATCATAAAGTAACTGTTAAGCCATCCATTGTGATGCATATCACACGCTAGCCAAACACCTGTACAAATTGAACTCTCGTGACAGGAGAGGGAGAATTGATGCATTCCCACTTTATCCTTTTCTTCTTATTCTAAACCAAAGAGCGAGATTGTTGTCATTTTAATTTCAGTCGCCAATCTTCTTGGTGACAGGAGAGGGAGAATCGAACAATTATGGAATAAAAATAACCAAACCAAAATAAGACCTATAATATACATTTCTTAAAATATAAAAATATGTATAGACCAGAAGATGAAATCCACCGGCCACCGCTGAAGAAACTTCAAGGAACATTATAATTGTTCAGGTGAAGATTGGCTTACCGTGTGAGGTGGATGATTTTCTGAATGGTAATTAAAATCCATCTCGTGTTTCCGATCTAAAACGGGCAAATTACAAACAAAAGTAAAACAAATATAGATAGATCCAATCTCCAGATACCAAAATTTCCTAACTCAAAGATAGTAATGAACCCTTCGAGTCTGGCTGTGTAATAGGAGAAGGAATTCAGTGCCTCATACCTTAATCGCAGTTGCGCGGATTTAATTTGAGAAGAATTATAACCGCAAAATTATAAATCAGATGGAGTATATTTTGTAAACGGAGATATTTTTCATAACGAAATTGTACCTTTCTCTTCACATTTACTTCACGGCTTGGAAGATCTGTCAGTTTATAAGAAATAGACTGAGAGGGAGATGAAACGGAAGTCATTAAAGATAAGAGTAAAGAGGAGGTTTGATTATGGGCGGTGGTGGAGATCGTGAGAAGGGGAAAACGGAGAAGAAATAGAATCGATCGTTGAGGTTCTCTGAATCGGGGTCAAACCAAACCGAGATTTGTCAAACCAAACCGAGATTTTCCATGTGTGAAGTGGAGGTGACATGGCAGTTTAATGCTCTTTGATTGGTCGATTTAATACGCCTACGTGGATAGCCTGGTTGAGCAGGGTATTCCCCTTTTAATATAGGTTAGATTTTTGTAAACAAATTTTTACATATGCGCCCACAGGAGACACGTAATAGAGAAACAAAAAAAGGCAAACATGTATAAATATGGACCTTTTGGCGTTTATGTAGACAGTTCGGTCTCGATGTTTGACCTAAGCTAGCACATGCAAACCTCACTATTTTCTTCCATAATGTTGACAATTAAAAATTACTTAAGACAAAAACATTGTCGGAAGAAAACGACGAGACTAACAAATGTTTCTACATTTTTTTCTAGACTACTACTAAACCAGAAACATAAATCCACAAAACTTTTTCTTAAAAAAAAAAATAAATCCACACAATAACATGAAGTAGTATTTACCAGAAAATCATAGGAATTAAAACATTCAAAATGAATCTTCATCTAAATTCTAATATGTTATTATGATATGTGAAAAGGGCGCAATAAGCAAGTAGAATAAATAATTTACACGTTCCAACACATACTATACGGCATGAGCCATGACCACGTTTTATTCTCATGTTTTTGTCGACCATGTTCACATTTTATTTAGAATTAACAAAGATAACCATGGTTAAACCTTTTGTTACTATTACTCACAGATCAATTCCATTTTTTCTTTTGTTTTTGTTTTATACAGACATACAGTTAATGGTTCAGTTGATATCTAGTTAGAATCTAAAACGCTTAATTGCCCGTGGAACATGGGCGGCGGACACCGACCACCTACAAGTTCTAAGGTTTAGACAACACGTGGAATCTGTGGCTCCTTAACTTAAAATCCTGATGACTGGCCCACAGCTCTTTGCATTTCTTATACGTTTTTTTTCTTAATTTTGAACTAGGTATTTTTTACTCTATTTTTTTCTTAATTTTGATTAAAAAGAAGAGAAATTAGGATGTCTACCAAAGAAGTATATGATATTTAACACTCTACCAAAAGATACCTTTCTCATCACTGTTTATAATTTTCTTAGACTCTGCTACCCCTATATTGTTTTATGGGACTTGTTTCATTCGGCGTGAATACAAAATCCAGATAAAAGATATGAAGTACATAGTTCTGGATTTTGTCAGTTTTTAAAATCTAAAGTGATCATAATAGATTTCCCAAATCTTTTTCTTCTCCAAAAGTATCTTCATTTTACAAGAGATATCCCCATTATCTGAATACTATCATCTATCTCTGTCTTCTCAATATCATCGAAATCAAGTGCGTAACCCCGGTTTCTGCAAATCCAGTCACAAAATGGAAGGAGATGAACACTCAGCTCCAGCTCTCCGCATTCCAGATCGGATTTTTGTTGTAGGCGACTGGTTGCTCATGGGGTTTGATTTCATCCGACTGGCGAGAAACTCGTGAGATATTACCTGAAGAGAAAGGATCTGGGTAAAACAGTAAGCCTCGATGCAACTGGGGAGTTTGATATCGACAAGCATGAACTCTGTGACTTTTCAGGTTATCTGAATTCTTTTTTTTAAATGCATCTATGTGATTTGAGTTTCTCTGTGATACATGTGAGTTTCTTGTTTCTGATTTGAGCTTCTTCTCTTGACTCAATTCTGGGAGAAGAGTTTAGCTTTATGCGTCCTTTTCTAGTGAAAATTCGTTGTATATTTTCCCTTTTGCTATGTTTAAGCTGTAAACATGCGACCTAAATCAACATATAAATTGGGCAAAGGCTAGTATTTTGGGTAGATTCCATAAGAGTTTCTTGACATCTTGTGCTTCAATTTTGTTTGCTTATGTTTCAGGGAATGGCGTTTGTTGTTCTTGTTTAGTTAGCCGTCTAATCGTCTTTTATAGCTGAGATTATTTTTAGCTGAGTTATGAAGGTTTTATCCGGATAATTACATTTCCAAGTATTTGTTTTTCATTTTTGTTGAAGCTAATAATATGTTTAAAAGGACACATAATATTTTAGCCGGCTACACACCAGCATATATTATAATAATCACAATTATTTACATGTTAGTCAATTTTTCTAACATAATTTACAAATGATATTTCTAATTTTCAGGTTAAACTTCATATAACTAACATGTTACCATCATGTCCTATATTAAGCCATTAACTTAACTTTATGTTTTCTAGTCACTTGTTCCTTGCCGTAACATCCTTACCAGGTTTTACAGTGCTTACCTCCTTTCCCTCTCATTTTGTGTGCTCTTGTGGAAGCTTAGCTAAAGGATTCATTAAAAACTCATATTTACTTATTCCTCAACTGTGTTTTTGATAGTCTTATAGTTGAAGAAGCATATTAAGCTGTATTTGTTCTATTGTGGTACTTAGTTTCTCACTTATATGCTAATGTATTTCTACAGAAGTTTCATATTTTGAATTTTAAAGTTATTTAGATTCAGCCCTTTTTGTAAAGTAGAGCAGTGTATTTAAAAGATAGAGCTTGAAGGTGTTATCTATGTTTGATGCCATTTTTTTGGTGTTTATGATATGCAGAAAAGTAGTTATCACAAGTGGAAATGCTAGATATTACACTGCAACAACGTCTGGTGGTTTCCATGGGGTTCAGCATTCAGGTCGTCAAGGGTCTTCTACTGTTGAGTTTAGTGGAGAATGGGAACTTAGCGTAGAATCTAAAACTGCAATAGTAGTTCTAATGTTGAATGTTAATTATTATTTCAGACGGCTTTAGTTTACGTTATTCCCACATCTTTCAGATGATAATTTAATGTATAACCATCTATCCGAGTTGTTAAAATTATAAACTATTCTTTAGAGCGCTGGTAAAAATTTTGACCAGCAAATAAAAAGATATAACATTCTAACACAAGTGACTTATTACAATTAACAAATCACTAACTGGCATTATAGCTGGTTCTTTAATAAATTAGCAATGGATCTCATAACTTAACTATCCAACTATTATGTTAGCAATCTAATGATGAATACAATCTTTCTATATATTTAGATATCCATCTATTATATTAGCAATACTTCTCCTAAATTATCTATGTATCTAAAATTTTGGGTCTATGATTAGGAGTTAAGTGTACAATGTTTAAAATGTATTAAAATATAGAAAAAGTCAAAATAGCTGGATAGAAAAGAAATTAGAGTTTTAAATTTAGGGTTTTAGGTTTAGGGTTCTAGGTTTAGGGTTTAGCATTTTGAGTTTTGGGTTTAGAGTTTTAGGGTTTAGAATTTAGGATTTAGGATTTGGATAGGGATTTAAGATTTAGGGTTTTGTTTTGTTCAAAACTATAACTTAACTATCCATCTATTATGTTAGCAATCTATCTAATAACGAAAGAAGTCATTTTTTAAATTTAGCTATCCATTTAACGTGTTAGTAATCCATTTAATGTGTTAGCAATCCATCTCATAAGTTAGCCATGCATCTAAAAAGTTGACTAAGTTTAAGTTACACTCCCACCATTTATAGACACCCACATAATACCACCATTTATAAACGCCTACAAAGTGTAAAAGAGTACAAGTTTTTCAATAAGAAATAAAGAATAGAACATTTTTGGTGATACCATGCCAAGCTCAAAGTCAATGCTGATGACTATAAATGGTGGTATTATGTGGGTGTCTAATCCATTTATTGTGTTAGCAATCCATCTCATAAGTTAGCCATGCATTTAAAAAGTTGGCTAAGTTTAAGTTACAAGTCCACCATTTATAGATACCCACATAATATCACCATTTATAAACGCCTATAGTGTGTAAAACAGTACAAGTTTTTCAATAACAAATTTGTATGATACAGATGCAAATATTTAGCTGAATTCTTTTTCGAAGAGCAGTCAAATGTGTCAGATAATGTGTGGAGAAGGTTCACCCTGCAGAATATCACTGTATATTCCACAGAGAAAACATAAAAAATCTAAATGCAATCTTTTTAAAATATTCTATTTCCTAGTAAAGATTATGCCAGCTACTAATGTGTACTTTCCCTACAATTTGAAAAACCAAAACGTATGTAGCAAAGGGGTAGTTTCGATAATTAACCTTGGCCACATCACTAACCTTTTCGTAAGTTTTCCTGTTTTGGGTAATTAATAATTTCCCAGTTTTCCTTGGTTTTCTACCAAATTATCCCTAAAAAGAACTAGGCATTGTAGGCTTGTAGCTAATACTCTCTATATAATAATTGTGAAAGATATAACCTGGAATGTGTCAGAAACGTTAGATCGCAACCTCAGTTTATCAATTTATCAATCTATGGAATGTTAGCTAACCGGTCAGCAAATGAGTAAATTAAAGCGTTGTTTATTTTTTAATTTTTTATCATTTATAATTGCGTTGGACAATCAAAGCTTTTTATGAATAAATTATAATTCTAAGATGTCAATGGCAAAAAATGATTCGATAACATAAGATCATCTCCAACCCAAACTTATTTTTTTCTCTGTAATTCCAATAAAAATAGAACAATTCTATTATAATGTAAATTTTACTCCAATGATTTATTCTATGATAGAATATCTATTTTTTGTGAGATTTATAAAAAAAAAATAGATTTGAGTTGGAAATACCCTTATTTACTTTTGTTTTTCATCATTTATAATTGAGTTAGACAATCAGAGCCTTTTATGAATAAATTATAATTCTAAGATGTCCATCGCTAAAAATGATTCGATAACATAATAACTATAATTGTATAACTTATTGGACTGTATGAATAAATAACAGTGTTGTTGTTTATATACTACTGTAAATGACATTAAACTAAATATGCAATTATGGAAGTAGCTACTTAACTGTAAATATACATATTAGTATATTACAGATCAAATTTCAACGGTCATTTTCTAATATGGAAACTAAATAACCATATATTTCAAATAGTTTCCTTTTATCCATCCACTCTTATTGTGAAGAATCACGTTACCGTTGCTTGAAAATTCTGATCGTTTTTTTTTTGGGGTAATCATTGCTCTTGTTCTTGGCACTTAATATTAGAATTTAATATAAATTCAGCTCTTTTGTCCTTTTCTGCTTTTATCTTTCCTTCTACTCCCGAAAAAGCACTGACTCTTCCTCTGTTTGCTTCGTTCACACAGAGACAAAGAGAGAGAGAAGAAAAAACGAGCTTCTGACAAGAGAGATGATGGAGTGGGATAATAATCAGCAGCAGCAACCCAACAACCACAACTCTTCAAATCTCCAGGGGATCGACGTTAGTGGCGGCTCCAGCTCAGGAGGAATGTACGTGAAGGTGATGACCGACGAGCAGCTCGAAACTCTGAGGAAACAGATTGCTATCTACGCCACCATTTGTGAGCGTCTCGTTGAGATGCACAAAACTCTCACTTCTCAACAAGATCTTGCAGGTTCCTCTCTTCCTTCCTTCTTCTTCCTCTGACTTTAGCTTCTTCCTCTGTTCATACAGATTGAAAAAAGTCTTTAGTTTTTTTTTTCCAGAATTTTGGTTTGGTTTGGTTGATTCTTCTGTTTGGTGAAATGGGTAATTGAAAAGTCTCTACCTTTGTAACATTTAGTGGCGTAATTAGCAGTTCAAATCTGATGCAAAGACCAAAACCCTTTAGCTTGTTCTTAAGATGTGTTTAAAGTTTCAGTTTTTATTTACTTAAACTTTACCAACTCTGTTTCTTTTGTCTCCTTGGTGTTGAACCAGGAGTGAGACTGGGAGGCCTCTATGCAGACCCAACTATTGGTCACAAGATGACAGCTAGGCAGAGGTGGACTCCTACGCCGGTCCAGCTTCAGATTCTTGAGCGTATATTCGACCAAGGAACGGGAACACCCAGCAAGCAAAAGATCAAAGACATAACGGAAGAGCTTAGCCAACACGGCCAGATTTCTGACCAGAACGTCTACAATTGGTTCCAGAACCGGCGTGCTCGTTCCAAGAGGAAGCAGCATTGTGGTGGTGGTGGTTCTTCTTCTAACAACAACAACAACGGTGAGTCTGAGGTAGAGACTGAGACGGAGACATTGAATGGGAAGAGAAAGTTACCAGAGAGTCTTCGTGTTCTTCCTGATGGAAACAATGCTATTGGGACAACAACAGCTACTAGTCCTAGGCCTGAAGATCTTTGCTTCCACAGCCCGGAGATGAGCTCTGATCTCCACTTGCTAGGAGTCCTATCAAACCCAAGTAAGTTATAAAAAAAAAAAACCTTTTAACTCGCACTTAAGCTCAACAGACATTATAGAAATGGTCAAGAAAGCTTGTGGGTTGTGTATCTGTACAACAATCAGAGAAATTGTTTGTGATTTGTGTGTTTTGCAGGGGATGAGCATCTTGTTGGGAAGATGGGATTGTCTGAAAGCTACAACCTTTATGACCATGTTGAAGATTATGGCATGTCAGGCTGAGGGAAACTTCTAATGATCATAGAGATCAAAGAAATGGATTTCGTTAGTCAGTCTTAACTCTTAAGCAGTTTTAGACTTTTTATATATTTTTTTATGGGATGTTGAACTCTCTTAGAGATTATGCTTTGATGTTTTCTTTAATTATAATAAAAAATAAAATAAACAGCTTCAGCTTTTACAGTTCTTCTCCTTTACCCCCCCCCCCCCCCCCCCCACCCCACCAACCCCACCTCCCCCACCCCCACCCCCCCCCCCCCCAACCCTCCCCCACCCCCACCCCCCCCCCCCCCCCCCCCCCCAAGTTACTACAATCTAGTTGAAAACATGCAAGCCTAACAAAGCATTGTAATGCCCTTTCTCTATTTCTTCATCCTTCACATTGTGTAAGACCAGAGTCTGTATAACCAAGTCCTCCCAATCAATCTCAGATCCTCTCTTCCTTTTCTTCTTCTTGCTATGTTCAAGCTCCAAAGACAACTCACTTCCACTAACTTCTGAAGGATCTTGTATCGCATCAATCCTTAACTTAGCCGCCTTAATCTTCTCTCTTCTTCTCTCCACCGCATCACAGCCCTTTACGTAAGAAATAGGCAAATCATCATCAAGCCCTACATCTTTCTCCAACACTTCCTTGAGCTCAAGTCTCTGACTCATCTTCGATTTCCCTCTCCACCAATCCTCACACGAAACCATCTGAAGAAACGAGCTCCTTTGACCTTCATCATCATCATAACAATACATAGCTTCTTTGCTTAAGCAATCTCTCACTATCTCCTCTAAACAAACCCCATCACTTATAACCAACTCATCTCCTCTCCTCTCCCTCTTCTTCCTCATAGACTTGGCTTCCATCAAACCAATCAAAGTCCCCGAATGTTTCACAACATTCTTCACCGTCACATCTTTCGCCCAAGGCAAACCAATCTCTTTCGCAACCTTCACAAGCTTCTCCAACAACTCCTTATACCTCAACTTACAAGTACACAACGAAACCTCAGCATCTCTAGCCAAATCATCAATCCTCACCTTCACACCATTCACCTGACACACAAACCCCAAAACAGCAACAACCAGAGGCATCGGCCTCCTCCCTGTAGACAAAAACCACTTCAACGAACAGTTCATCAGAAACCCCCCTTGCTTCATCACCCTCTCCTTCTTCTTCCCATCAACACCACTCAACCTCGGCGAACCACTCGCCGTCTTCACAAACAACCCCACCAGATCAAACTCTCCCAACTCCAACCCCAGATACTCCACAACACGCTTACACATACTCCCCAGCTGATGCAAATCACATCCAACGACACCAACAATCTCATCCATCGTCAAAACACCACCTCTCCCTTCCCTCCTCACCAGCGCGTAGCAACACGCACCAATCAAAAGAGAGAACCACTCCCCTTTTCCAAACTCTCCGTCTGTGATCTTACCGATCATACGCTTGATCTCTTCGGATCTCTCGCCGAGCTGCAGCCTCTCCGCGATGTCGTCGATCAGATTACCGGCGTCGAAGATCTTCTTCTCTCTGTAAGCGAGAACGGAGCCTGTGCCCGTGGTGCCTACTCGGATATACGTGCCTTGGGGTCCACGTACGCCGCCGAGCTGCGCCTCGTAGTTGTCGTACTCTTGTAACGTCCCGCATCCGCAGCAGAAGGAGTTCCCTGTGGCGTCGTCGCGTTGGAAGTTGGTTCCGTTGCATCTCTTGCAGCTCATGGTTTGCAAAAATCGAAAAGTGTCGAACTTTCGATTTGGGTTTTTTTTTGTACTCTCTCCGTGGGAACTAGGAGAAGGTATGGTACGGTAATGGTCCCGACAGGGAAACACGACCGGAGCGACGGCGATTAGAGTTAATGTAATGATGGAAACAGATTTAGAGTCAATTAGGTTTTATAGTTTTGTGGAGACTACAAAAACGGCAAGTAGTTAATATCAGCGTTTTCTTAATTGGTTTATACGGCGACGTTTAAAGGTGTCTTTTAGAAACGGCACGCAGTCTGGAGAGTTGGCGAGATTTACATAGGACTGAGACTTATTATCCGAGATCCGGATCCAGTTCCACTCCAAAATAAGATATCCGGAATGCTCGGATCCGGATTCGGATAATTTAATATTGGATTCGTCGAATCCGGATCCGAATATTTTGAATTTTAAATGCAGATATCCGGATGAGGATCCCAAAATTTTTAAATATATTAAATTTAAAATTTTATTAATAACTATAGTTAATATATTAATATATATATACATAAAATTAGTCTTCTAATATTATATATTAATTTAATTGATATAATATTTTTAGATTTTTTATATTTTCAAAAATATTTTTATTTTAAATTATTTTTACGGATTTGGATATTCGCAGTATCATAATATCTAGATGGATCTCTAAAATCTAAATATCCAAAAAGCATGGATTCAAAACCAAATACCAAAATTACGGGTCTGATCTATACGGATTGGATTCGAGTAACCTAAATTTCTAGGATAGCCGGATCTGTCCTAATTTACAAGGTTTAATGACCCTTTAAAGTTAAAACAAAACCACGTCGTTGAAAAGATTTCTTAAAGAAACGGCACACAGTCTGGAGAGTTGGCGAGATTTGCTAGGCTTAATGATGAAACTGGGTTATAATGCAGGCAAGTTGTTCGACTGAAAGCCGCAGAGAAACCGTTTTGCTGGCTGAAACGAGTGAGACGCGAAAGTCTGAATCTTTTTGCTTTGGGTATTGAGAAGCTGGTCTCCCGTGTTGTGGCAGGCATTTTTTTTAATGGATAGGAGTAAACGAAGGTGATATATACAATGGCGAGTAAGAGATACACTTACATACGCGAAAGTGAAAGTGAGACACGTAGAGGAGCCATTGACATTCACCATGTAATCATCAACAGAAGCAGATCAACTGGTTATGCCCGTCTTATGGGCCTTGCTTTCTTCCTTGTGATTCTGGGAGCTTCTATGTATTTTTTTCTTGAAAAGGTAAATGATACGTTTAGGAGATGTTTCTTATTTTTAGATATGAATTTTCTTGTGTGTAATTCTGAGTCATTGCTCTGAACAAGTGCTTAGTATGAGGATGGCATATGGTCTTGTTTCTTAACCATAAGGGATCAATCACATTGAATGATAAAATCCTTGATATTTGTCAATTCTTTTTGAGCAATATGTTATTTAATACTTGATTAGTTTTCTATAAAGCATGTTTCTTAGTTTGTGTTGTTACTTTACAAAGATTGTTTCGTTGATGTTCCATCTGTATTTCTTCACGAGGGTATCTGAGATGGATAATTCACTTTGAAACAGGACAATCCAGTTAGAACTCTTTCTTGGAGCTGCCTGTTAAGTGGTTTCTTTGTTGTGATACAAAGCCGGAAGTTAGTCAAGAAAGGTGAGGAGGCCCTGTAACACGGTTTTAAGTTTCACCAAATGATAGAGTCTTCACATCTTTTAAACTGATTATTTTTCTTACTTGAGCTGTTCAGAATCTGTTATAATCATGCCGACCTTCGGGATCCAACTTGAAACTCAATATTTAAGGTACGCTTTGAACGTTTAGTTAGTATATATATATATATATTGTCTTCCCTCCATGATGATTTAATGATTGAACTACAGCATATTAGAGAGGTGGTAGTGGTGGAATTAGTTGTAATTTTAATTGGCTATTGTCATCTGTGCTTTTATCGATCGTACAAGTACTTATGTTTTGTATGTTTTTCTGCTTTGCAGTGGGAAAACTGTCTCCAGGTTTATCCCTATTGACAAAATTTTGAAGCCTGTGCTTGTGGAATGTGTAACCCCAGTTACATGTTATTGGAGTCTCTCTTTATTTCTGCGCGGTGAAGAACAGCTTACGTTGGTGTTTAAGGTAATGATGCTAACAGTTTGTTCGAACACATTGTGAGAGAAAATTTTGCTGACAGCGTTGAGAATAATCAAGAGCTAATCTGGGGAATTATATTGTGTCTGTTCTTTTTGTGGACGCGGCTGGAAGCGTCAGCGTCTCAAAAACATAAAGGAAACAACTTTTTTTACGGCATCGTCAATTAATTGTTGTCGCCGAATTTTGTAAAAAACGACCGCTTCGTCCAATTTCTCCGCCGCCAGATTATATAGCGTCATGACGCTCTGTTAATTTTCAGTCGCCAGTGCTGTTAGCGTCATGTTCTAGAAATGGTGAGGAGAAGGATTCATGCACGACAAAGTGTATTTTTTTAGACGCTGCCGCAGCTTTCGGCGTCTACAAAAAGAACAGGGCTAATTGAACAAATATAATTCCCCAGATTAGAATCAATGGCTCAGACCAAAGTGAAATGATAACTGAAGAAAAACATGCATCTGGTTAAGCTGAAATTTCTGTTGGCACTACAAGCAAATGAACATGGGAGATCCGTTGGTCAGAATTTTAAGCTTTAAAATACTCTTTCACTGGTAAACTTCTTTCATTGGTGAACTTTTTTCATTCCACATTAGCTTTTCATGACCAAGATTTATAGCCTGCACAAGAGTATATCAAGCTTAGAAAGTAGTTGTTTACTGAATCTGTTGACATCATGGGCTTTATTGCGTTGTAACCTTTTAGCTTATTCATCTAAACGTGACTTAGCATACAAAGAGAGCCCTTGTATATATCTAACCTTACTGCCGAGGGTAGGTCAGTCTATAGACATAGCCACCAGATTGTTGACCACCGACTCTATAATAGAAACCATAATCCTTTTCAGAGGGGATGAATTTGGAAACAGTTTTTTGAAATTGTAAAGTGACAAATGATATAATAAAGTTTATACAAAAAATTCAACGATGTTGATATTTTAACTCTACAGTGTTGATTGATATTTATTTCGTCAGACAGTGCTGCTAATTACGATGTACTAGCTCCATTAGATTTCTAGTTTTAAAATGTTCACTAACTTTTTGGGGGTGTGTTGAGAATGAAATGGCACGGCAAGTTGATGGTGAAGTTGACTATGTCCGCCAAACTATAGAGCTTGGAATAATGTATCATAAATCTATCGGATTAGATTATAAGTGATAGTATCGACTACCCTATTTTTTCACACATGGAAATAACAATTTTGTATTAGAGAGAAATTAATTCGTAATCTTAAATCAGCGGTGCGATTTCTCTTCCAACTGAAATCATAAGCCCATGATTAAACAACAGTGACAAGTTTCACTGTGCAAATTTGTTTTTTTTGTATTTTTTTTTATATAGCAAAAGCAAATGACAGTAACTTTGATACTAGCTAGATTAGTTTTTGGATGTAATCAAAGGTGGTTTCATTTTTTTTTAATAATCACTTCCGACGAAAATTGAATTCAAGTGGCAAGTGCCTACTAAACACTATTTTATTGCTAGGCCAACTGCTGCTCGGTGGTTCAAACTTTCTGTGTTGTTTAGTTGAAATCAGCCAGCTAGGTGACAGACTATAAACAATAAATTTCATAAATTGTTCGAAAATTCTTTTAGAGCTTCTTTAAAATACCGTAATATCAGAGCCAAGGTTCACATTAGTCTCCAAAATAAAATAAAATAAACTCCGTGAAGAAAAAAGAAAAAAAAAGACATGACGGGCCGTTATTATGGTTAAGACGGAGGAATGTCTCTGACCAGCTGGTGAGGTTTTCTGCGGTTCTTGTCTACTATATGTCATGTAACTTGTAAGAAAGATTACTGTTTAAAAAAAAAAATTAGAAGTGGTAATTAAAATTAAATGAAAAAGAAGCGAATGGGAGAGAGATTTTGTAGGGTTTTACATATAAAATAGAATTTGGAATAATCTTTTTTTCTTTGTCTTCTCCATTGCCATATTCTCTCCTTCTTTCTCTCCCTCTGCAAACCCTAAGTTTCCTTGTGGTCCTCTACTCTCTCCTCTTCCTTCATCTGTGGCAATTCAAAACTGGAAAAGGAATACACAGAGGTATATATAATTGCTTTTCTTCACTGCCACACTCTGTTTTTCTTCTTCTTTATATGTATTTTGTTCGATGTTATGATTCTTGCTGTTTCAATGCCGTGTAATTCAGATTTTCCATCGATGACCTTATGAAAGAGTAATCATTATGAGATTTTTTTTTTGAAATTAGATGCCAAATGTGTTTTTGATGATGATAGATGTATGTTCTTCCTTCAATGGATTGATTGCATAAAGTCGTCCATCTTTTAAGGAAATGGATTGTTTTGATTACACGAGTTAGGACACTAACTCGTGTTCTGGTTTCTCCGGTTTGGGTTTATTATACAGATGGAAACGAATGATCAGCTCGATTCAGATTCGCATCTCCCTCCTCGAAAGCGACTACTTGCCGGATTCAAGAAACTTAACGGATCTTCTTCTTCTCCTCCTTTAGCTTTCGCGTCTTCTTCCTCAACTTCAAACTCAAACGGATCCTCCTCCTCCTCTGCTTCAACAGACGTCCATACCCATCTCGACGACTTATTATTAGCTTCCAGTTTCAACCATAATCAGTCACCGGAAGAGCTCGCGGAAGCAGCGAGATCCGCCGCTGCTTTAGCTGTTAAAGCCGCAAAGACGGCGAGGGCAGTGGCGAACGAGAAGGCATTGATTTCAGCAAAGGCGATCGCTGCGGCCAAAAGGGCATTGGAGTTGGTTGATTCTTTCCCCAAGGAGAGAAGGTCTCCTCCTAAGAAGAACAAGCAGAAGAAACATGTCCCTCTTCAGCACTTGTATTCAAAGGGAGAGGAGTTGAGAGACGAAGAAGAGGAATATTTAGCGAGTAGGCTGCATCGAGCTGTAGACAAAAGGTACCCTAAAGTCTTGGGAACTCTCTCGAGTTTCGAGGAGAATGGACAAATAAACAAAAGGCAGAAGACCGGTACTGTGAATGATGATGTTGCTGGGGTTGTGGATTCAGACTGCTCGTACGAACGATTAGAATCAAACCGGGAGGCGTTCAAACCGGATGAAGTGGACTCGATACAGACACCGGGGAAGGAAGAAAGTAACTCATTGGGCAGAATAAGAGGAAGAGTGAAGCTAAAGAAACTTCCTTTGACCATTTTGTAATTCTAGGGCTCGAGAAATCGGAACCTCCGTGGATCACACGGTGGATGAAAGTGTGTCAGAATGTGTAAAGCAGAACAGAGCCGTACGGTCATAAGATCTGGTCAGCATTGCCATTTTCAGTAGTGATTCTTGTTTTTTTGATGTGTTTTGATTTTAGGTTTTTTCTGATATTACATTTCCAGTGTTTTAGAAGAGGTTGCGATGTTTGGATTCTTAGATGGAGAAGAAATGTAATAACGTGATGTAGATTTTTGTTAAATGTTATTTTTACTTTTGAATTAATCCATTTTCTTCTCTGCTTAATTAACAAATAAGAAGTGGGTTGTTGTTGCGCATTAAAATAATAGTGAGAAGTGAGCTAACTTTGAAAATAGTGGGGAGGATTAAGAAGCAAAAAAAGAATTTACACTAGTAGAGATATACATTTGGTAGATTCAACGAGTGTATACAGGGTAGCACGTGAACCACGTGCTGATATGGAACGAGTGACACGGATCAGACTCAGTCATGCAACGTCACATGTGGTCTCAACGTTGAAACCATCTGGCCATGTTTCTTCCAAAAGTATGTGTGTTTGGAAGTGAGAGAACGTTTAAAGTAGTGAGTAGTGAGTTGTGACTTGTGAGTATTTGTTTTGTTCGAAAATAATGTTATTACTTCGATACTTAAAGTTGATAATGCAGGCTATAAATAATTTAGTAATAGTTTATATAAAAATAAATTATTTTACAAATTTCGGGGGTTTATATACACGTAGAGACCAATGCTTCACAAACCTATGCTCAGGACCAACTCTTTGCATGTATTGAATGTGGATGGTTGACGCCAAGGAGTATGTATGTTTATTAGTTAATCTGTTTATTCATTCCTTCACTATAAGACACTTCTTTATCAGCAACAAATGAAATCGATGGTTAACCAATAAAACATAGCTCCCCAAAAATCAAAGAACAATGGAAACAAAACAAAAAAAGATACCAAAGTTATTGAAAAAAGGCAAAACAAGAACAAAAGGTAGTGTAGGAGAAAGAGAAAGAACAAAGAGACGAAGCTGAGAGTTTCTTCTTTTCATCCTTTGATCTTCAAGTTTCTCACTTGGGATTCTACACTATCTACATTGTTCTTCTGTGTAGTCACTACATTCATCCATGGATGTTCCAAACACTGTTGAGCAGTTGGTCGTTTCTCTGGCGCAAACTCCAGAACCGGACTCAGAAACTCCGCAAACTCCTTTGCTTCTGCTTCCGGGAGCTTGTACTTATCCACCAGTAACCGATCAAGTGGCCAATACTTCAACCGCCGGATTCTCTTCAAGTCCCCGTGTCTATCAAAATAGTCTTTCGACCTCGCTCCACCAATAGCAATCTGCTCAACCAAACCAAGTCAAGAACCGAGCAAAAAGAAACATAAAACAAAAAGAAAAATACAAAAAACAACACCTTCCGAGGCATTTTCCCTAGGAGTTCCATCATAAGAGCAAGGTGATCCTCATCTTCTCCATAACCATTCCCCTCTTTAGGAGCAAACAGCATATCCCCCGTGACAAGCTCGAAAGCCGTACAACCAAAAGACCACATATCAACAGAGAACGAGTACCCTGACTTCAGTATCACTTCAGGAGCTCTGTACTGTCTCGTCTGTATCTCTTCAGCAAACTGTTTATCAGCCCAACAAGCGTTACCAAAGTCAACCACTTTGCATCTCATATCAATCCCATCAAGACTCCTCTCCGTCTTAGACGACGCTTCTTCCCCACCACCCACCATCGAAACTCTTCTCTCTGATATTTTAGCAACCGCTCTCTTCGCTCTCCTCTTCAACTTCTTCTCAATCAGATTCATAGTAGAACTACCACCACCACCGTTTGCGTTTCCCTCAGGCTTCTCCAACAAGGGAGTCAACCCGGATCTAACCGGATCCTTGGCAGGGTCAATGGTGGAAACAAGGAGAATGTTCTCAGGTTTTAAATCAGAGTGGATCATACCGAGCTCACGGTGCAAGTAATCCAAACCGGTGAGTATACATCTGCAAATCTCCCTGACTCTGTCCACCTTCAGACCTTTGTAACGGTTGTATCTGATCAAACGGAGCAAGCTGTCGCCGAGAAACTCGAGCACCATGCATAAATGCTGCCCGTTGGGACCAGCGTGCTTGAAATGGTCGATGAGACGAACAACGCATCTGGTGTTTTGGAGATCTCCGTCGGCAGCAGCGGAGAGGAACTCGATTTCGTGTAGTGCGGCTTGTGCGAATTGCTGTGCACTCTTCTGAATCTTCAAAGCAACATAGCTCTGCCACAAAAAACAAAGATCAGAATCATCATCGCATAAAGCAAGGATCTTGCACCAGAATCTACAGATGCGTATTGTGTAAAGGTCGAGCCTTTTGATCTCGATTAAAACAGATTCATCAAAATCTAAGCATTGAGATCAAAGCAAGGGAAGCGTACGGAGGAGAGAGTGTCGTAGGCAAGCCAGACGGTGGAGAATTGACCCCAACCAAGCTTTCTCTGTGCGATGTAACGACCACCGGAGAAAGGATCGCCGATCCTGACGGCGTGATAACCACCTTTGCGGTAAGAATCGAAGCCTTCTTCTTCACCTTCTGATCCAGACGATGATGAACACGACATATCTGCTCTCTGTCTGAAAGTTCCACAGCGATCGATCGTCAAAACTGGATCTTTGCCAAAGAGCTTTCCTTTCTTAGAACAAAGAGAGAGAATACAAAAGAGAGAAAATGGCACTGAGATTGCGTGTGACCTTGTGACCAGACCCCTCTCTCCTCTTTTTGCTCTTTTCTGTGCTTTTCCTTCAGATTTTTCCCGATTTAAAACTTTTTGCGTAATTCTCTATTTTGCCCTTTCATTTGGAGTTTTTTTTTTCTCCGGTTGGTCAGGTGTCGTCCTTTTAGTCCTGGAAGAGCCAACGACCGGTTTGGCTCCCATATTTTTGACAACTACCGGTGCATTTTGATCGAGCCAGTTGGTAGCCATAATTTTGGGACTGGTCTCAGCATTACAAATACAGATCGCCGTGTTAGGAGCTCCTTCGCAGCTGCCGACGTTAGTTTGGGATCGTCAAGAGCGTTCTTCCACGGCTCGAGCCTTAGAGGGCTTTAACAATGTGTACAAGTTGGGCCTTAGTTTTTGACTTGGGCCTTAACTTGAGCTCTCTAGTGTCTATCCTAAAACTTCGGTAACCAAGACCAAAGCCCAATAAAATGTAGAAAGAAGTTTGATAATCCATCATAAATCTGGGAAAACAATATTAATGACAGTGATGTTTTGATGATTCAGTCAAGTACTTGTGATGTCGTGTCTATATTTATTTTGACATTAATGTTTCATGATCCAGAAGTCAACTCAAGTTTTCGGACCGAGAAAAACGACACGGATCTTGCGTTATTTCATGAACAAACAATATTGCTCGCTCCTTTTCAAATTAATCGTCAATCTAGAATTTTTCACACAGAGTAAAAAACTAGTTAAATATTCAAAATAACCCTTGTTTTGCCCCAAAAAAAAACCCTTGTTTTTTTTTTTTTTTTTTTTTGTAAATGGCATTAAAATTACCCTTGTTTAACTATTATAATTGCATTTATTATTTATCTTAGTTTAATGAATGGCAAAAGAGGTCAATTAAGAAAGTTTTTTTTTTCTTTTTGTAAATGGCAATTAAGAAAGTTACATTGAAATTTTATAAAACAGAGGGAGTATGTAACATGCATAAGGGCATCTCCAACCCCATTCCATTTTTTCCTCCAAAATGGAGTAAAAATGATTATGAAGTGAATAATGTTCCAACCCTACTCCATCCTGAAATTTACTCCATAAATGGAGTAATCTATTTTTGTTTGTTCATTACTCCACTATGGAGTAAGAAATGGAGTAGGATTAGAGCATTTTTACTCTATAATCACTTTTACTTCATTTTAGAAAAAAAAAATGAAATTTTACATTGGAGATGCTCTAAGATACGACTTTGACTCGTTGCTTTACATTGTTCAACTCCTAAGTCTCAAGTTGGTTTCTTGGGTTTCTATATGTTTTCATACATATAATTTTTTTTAAAAATCATCTAGGTTCTAATAACCCTAAGTCGTAATATGACAAAAGGATAACAGATACATCATCTTTATCTTTGTAAAAACAAGCAACATACAGTTTCAAGCTTGCTAATTTCTTTTACAACTTTTGTGGTTCCATAAAAGACGTTAAGCCTCCCATCACACGTAAAAATTATTCCATTCCGAGTGTACTTTCAATTCCAAGCTTGCTAAGTTCCATCCATCTTCCTTTTATATAGCCCAAGACCTGGTGAATCTTAAGATATTTCGGCTTGCGTGCTTTTAGTCTAAAGTTATTTTATCGAAGTAGAAACATTTTTTTTATTGCTGGTTTAATCTGACAAAACTGTTGTTTAGTTTAACGTTAAATTTTGATTTATCTTTTACTAGTATTACACTATTACTAAAACCAACACAAGAAACTTTCAACATTTAGACTAAAAACACACAAGAAACCTTGTAACCATGTTTCTGATCAGTAAGACCATATTCTAGAAACATAAGAACCTCTTCTAAACACGTGGACGGTGTTACCAGCCGTTAATTATGTAATGTAAAATATTACCATCTCTGGGGACACTTGGATCCATTACAGAGATTCTGAAACCTGATAGTTATCATTATCAAAGATCCCACCTACATCTAAACAAAATCCAAGATATATATTACATATCTAAACTAAATCTCTTATGATTTCTTTTCTTTTAAGCAACTGACTTAACTAAACCAAAATAGCTATCTCCAAGAGTCGAGCGCGACTAAAGGAACTATATAAATAATATGTTAACCTCCTAATTATCATAGCTAAACTCGACAAAATCGGAGGTAAGTATTTGAAGAAAACTAAGTAATGCTACAAGAGCTTCCAAATTCAATTCACTGAATGCAACTTTAGAAACAGCTGTCAACAATTCCATTTTGTCTCAAACCTCAACCATATCCCTTTTTGATTTGAAGGGATTCTCTCCTCGATGCTAAAGGAAAGAATTGAAAATAGAGAAAGAAAAGTGGAGAATAAATAACTAAAAGAGTCTAGTCGAAGTAGGTTTAGGTAAGAAAGTAATTTATTATACCTTTTGGTAATGAGTTCGTCAGACTAGACCTATAAAGAGTGCCCACATCTATCCATCTTTTCTCTGCTTAGTTTCTTAATAACATACGGCAATTTGATTCTTAGTTAAGAGAATGATTTGGTATACGATTAGGACATTTCCAAAATCTATTTACATCTAAATGGGGTTTAAGAAATAATTATGATAACTACTTTATACTGTATTAGATATTTTAGATAATAAACTAGATATTTAGATAATAAACGACTTGACGCACGTTTCCAAGATCTGTATGCAACAGATATTAGATAGTTTTGACCATTTCGTAGTTTTTTTTTACTATTTGATTGATTTTAATAATATCAAAGTTGTCAATCACCATTTCCAGATTAAAACATCAAAATTTTCAAAATTAAAATAATTAATGCACTAAATATTGGTTTGAGCTTTTAATTTTAAATCCCTAATTTTTTTTACAATATCCTTTATTCAGTAAAAGAACTCAATCTATTACTCTAATTAAAGATGTAAGTACGTTTAGCTTTATGTATACTTTTTTTTTTATCAAAAGCTTTATGTATACTTCAGTCTCATTTTTGATATGTTCGTGAAGTAGTAAAACTACGTTTTCCTATTAATACAAACTGTTCTGCCGATATGACAAGATTTAATAATTATTTATTTAATAATGTGTAATTTGGGCATATATAAGTTACTATGTATGTGTTTCTATTACCAATTGGATCAGATTCTTCTTCCTCTCTGAACAACAACTCAAACTTTTCTTGTTTATCTTTACCACTTTCACATTCTCTTCAAACAACATGACTCGCTCCTCAAGATTCCTTGGAACCGCGGCGGCGCCACCACCGCCGGAAGGAATCCTCGCCGCGGAAACCGACATGGTCGTGATCCTCTCGGCTCTCCTCTGCGCTATCATATGCGTAGTCGGTTTAGCCGCCGTAGCTCGCTGCGCCTGTCTCCGTCGTCTCGCCGGCGTTAATTCCTCCGTCGCAGGAGAATCTCCGCCGCCGAGCAAAGGCCTCAAGAAAAAAGCGCTCCGATCCCTCCCTAAATCCACCTTCGCCGCCGCCGCAGATTCTCCGAGCTCCTCCGCCGGAGACGGAGGCTCGTCCACCGAGTGCGCCATATGCCTGACGGAGTTTTCCGACGGAGAAGAGATCAGGATACTGCCGCTATGCAAACACGCGTTCCACCTGGCGTGCATAGACAAATGGCTGGCTTCTCGGTCGTCGTGCCCTTCTTGCCGTCGGATTCTGGCTCCGGTGAAGTGTGATCGGTGTGGACACCGAGCTTCCACGGCGGAGAGTCAGATTAAAGATCAGCCTCCTCCTCCTCCTCATCAACATTCTTCACAGCTCACTTCCGCCGTTGTTCCTGCTTTTCTTCCTTGAAAACAACTTATTTACGTTCTTTATTTTATCACTAGGTATGGACCCGTGCGTTGCACGGGTTTTGATTGATGTTTTAATTTTATGAAAAACATAAAATTGGAAAACTTTCTATTGCACTTGTAGAATTTTGTATATATTATGTGAAACTTATTTAAATAATAAAAATTTGTGTTTCCACGTAAGTTTTGATTGGTATTTTAGTTTCTGTAACTATAGTGCATAAGCAGTTATTAGAAACTTTGTATTTAGGCTAGATAAAAAATCCAGACCCGAAAATTTAAATCAAACCCAACCCCAAAAATATGAATTAGAGTAAAATACAATGACTTACAAAGTTGAATCGAACCAATCGAGTTGATGAGAACAGCATACACATTCTTATGCTCTTAATATAATATTTGTATTAATTTGTTATTTTTTTCAAATAATTTGCTTCTCACTTTATAATAACAATAAAGACTTTTTATTAAACTAATTCAGTCTTAATTAATTTTCCGAGTTCATTGTGTCTTGATGCTACCTTCCACTATAACAACTTAACTAAAATGAATTATAAGAAAAGTACTACCTAGAAAACAGAATATGTGATAAAATAATGCGTAAAATTTGATTTTTAATACCAAATCAGTTATAACGTTAATAATAAAAATAAAAATTTAATGACCAAACAATTAAAATTTTAGATTTTTGTATGACCAAACACATATAAACCCAAACATGAAAAAAAAAACTTAATTTTCTTATGATTATTCATGAAGAATAAGATAATAGTAAAATGGTACCAAAAAATTATAATACGGAGAATAGTAGTGACAAACTTTTTTGAAACTATATTAAGGAAATGAAAAAAGAGAGACATATATTGATATTAAAAGAATAGAAAATAAAGAAAATACAACATTCATATATTACAAATTTATCTAAAAAATTTTGCTTGTTTTTTTCTTCTAGAAATTTTTTTCTTTTTACTTTTGTTCTTCTCGTTTTTTGTTTGTTTTTTCCACAATTATTATCCATAACAATTGACTAAACAAAAAAAAAATCAAGTATTAAGTTACATTATATAATAAATCGACCAACCATGTTATAAAAAATTACCAAACATAATATATAGTACATTTACTTTTATGTGTTTATAAATCTTTAAAACTTTGATAAGAAGATTGGATTTTTCTTTTTAACTTTTTATTTCAAATAAATAAGTTTTGCACGTAATTAGATGCAATTTGTTTTTAATCTCTTCCAATTCTTTTTCCCGTGAGTTTATTTTGAACTGTTAGCATATGATTATATGTTTATCATATAAAGCTTTCTTTTTTAGTAGTTACTCCAATTATCTCTAGATTATATTCACCAAATATAACAAAAGTGTAGAATCATTTTCACGATCTACCATTACTTCTATTTTGAAACTGAAAAATTACTTTTTTTGACAACCTGAAAATTGAATTAGTTTTAAACTTTAATGATATATCAATATGTATTGATATATTTTTTATTTGTACATTGATAATAGATTTATTTATTTGTAACTACATATTTGTATAAAACTTATAGATCAATATATATTGATTGTATAAAACAATTCTTTTTTTTTTGTTAATGTTAGTTGATTATGTTATTACTAACTATGAGAAACATTAAACTACTGTTTTCTTTTTATAATTCTTTTTGTTCAGGATTAAAATAAAAAATAAAAATTACTTTCAAATATATTTTACAATATTTAGGATTCAAAAAATAAAAAGTACTATCAAAAGTTTTTATTAAATTATTACATATTTATGAATTTTTTAAGACATGTCATTATATTAAAATATTTCTTTCCATGTGTCATGATCATATTAATTAGAAACTTTGAAAACCAAGCTTTATATATATAAGATTAAAATTATAAAATCTTTTAAGTTTATAATTTTGTAAAAATAAAAATAATTATCTATTAATTGTATATTTATGAGGAAAATCACTTAGATATTTATAAGAAAATTCTAATCTTATAATTACTTTTTTTTTATAAGGAAATTCTTTATCTTAAACCAATGTCTACTGATTTTTTAATTATTTTAAAATCATATATTTTATTTGATCTTGAAAATAAGGTTCTTTACAAAAGGAATATTACAATTAAAACAAACTTACATTTGTAATTATTTTAAACCATACGTTTTTATTTAACCTTGCAAATAAGATTCTGTAAAAAGGAATAGTACAATTAAAATAAACTAAAAAGAAGTTTTTTTCAGTCTCTTTGGTTTAATATTTTTTTAACAGGAAGAATACTATTGAATATTTATAAGTAAAAATATTTTTGTAAATATTTTAATCTCTAGTGAAATTTATCTTATAATAATTTTGTGTATTTTGTAATTATCTTAAACCCACGTTTAAAAGAAAAAGAATATCATTATTAATAATTATTTATATTTAAATTATTTCTTTTCAGTTTTTTGTTTGTTTGTTTAAGATTTTACAGAAAACGAAAACTAACTTTTAAAATTCTCCTTGTTTAAGTTTTCTTAAAACAAAATTGTTACTTACCACATGTGATAATCTTAAATATATAATTACGATCATGTTAATTAGCAACTTTGGGTACCAACTTTATATAAGAAAAGCTCATCTTATAATTATTTTGTTAATAAAAAAATTCATCTTACACCAATGTCTACTGATTTTGGAATTATCTTACACCCACATATATATATATATATATATATATATATATATTTTTTATTTGACCTTGAAAATAAGGTTCTTTAAGAAAATAATACTACAATTAAAATAAACTTATAGATGTTGTAAATTATTAACCCAGTACTTTTTTTTATTTAACTTATAAGAAGTTTTCACAGTTCTTTTTGATTTAATGTTTTTAACAGGAAAAATACTATTAAATATTATAAGAAATTTTTTTTTGTAAACATTTTAGTTTATAACGAAATATATCTTAAAATAATGTTTTGTATGTTGTAATTATCTTTAACCCACGTTTAAAAAGGAAATATTACTATTAAATCATTATTTATATGGAAATATTTGTTTATTTACATTTTTTTTTAAAACTAAAATTGACTTTTAATAAATTTTGGATTAGTTATATTGAAATTATTTTATTTTGA
The DNA here is from genome assembly GCA_018703725.1 of Brassica juncea. NCBI lineage: Eukaryota > Viridiplantae > Streptophyta > Magnoliopsida > Brassicales > Brassicaceae > Brassica > Brassica juncea. Next base: position 64,437,378 of record CM031939.1, read on the forward strand.
ATTTTTTTTGTTTTTTTAATATTTTACAGAAAAGGAAAACTAACTTTTAAAATTCTCTTTGTTTAAGTTTTCTTAAAACAAAAATTGTTATTTACCACATGTGATAATCTTAAATATATAACTACGATCATGTTAATTAGCAACTTTGGGTATCAAACTTTATATAAAAAAATCTCATCTTATAATTATTTTTGTTAATAAAAAAATTCATCTTAAACCAATGTCTACTGATTTTGTAATTATCTTACACCCATATATATTTTATTTGACCTTGAAAATAAGGTTTTTTATGAAAATAATACTACAATTAAAATAAACTTATAGATTTTGTAAATTACTAACACAATACTTTTTTATTTAACTTATAAGAAGTTTTCAAGTTCTCTTTGGTTTAATGTTTTTTATCAGGAAAAATACTATTAAATATTTATAAGAAAAACTTTTTTGTAAATATTTTAATTTGTAACGAAATTTATCTTAAAATTATGTTTTGTATCTTATAATTATCTTTAACCCACGTTTAAAAAGAAATATTATTATTAAATAATTATTTATATGGAAATATTTGTTTCTTTACATTTTTTCATTACATTTTTGTTAAAAAAAAAGTAAAAATAACTTTTAAAATTTTTTGGTTTAAACTTTTTTAAAGAAAAATTGTTATTTAACACATGTCATAATCTTAAATATATAATTGACATGTGTCGCGATCATGTTAATTAGTAACTTTGAAAACCAAGCTTTATATAATAAGATTTGGCATCGGCATATGATTAAGGAAAAGTTAAATGTTAATTAAACTAGGAATTAGTGATCTTTTAGCTACTTTTTTTTCTTTATCATCTCTGTATGACTGTTAATGTCTTTCACAATTCGCATAAAATGTAACATTTAAAAATAATTTAATTGATTGGGCAATATGAGCACGGAGAAGAGAGTCGGTCATGTGAACCCTCTTTGTGAGCAAAACCCAATAAGGAATGGAGACCATAATTTTTACAAAAAGTATTTGCAACTGGATAGTATTTGCATTTCCTTCATTTCCTTGTAATGTTTTGCAAAATATCTAGCGAGTTTATTTAGTGTAGGTTTTGGCGAAAATCTAGACATCTAGTGATTGCATGATAGAACTATGAAGATATTTATATGCAAATTAAATAAATATATTAGGATAATAAACATGGGAGTGTATTCAAAAGTCTTCCCATTTTCAGTCATTAGTCAAAGAAAGAATGTATAGGCTCGGCTCCTTTACCTGCAAATAAGGATGACTCCCTCTCACTCAATTCAAATGAGCAGAGAAATTTAAAATTTCAGTGACCAGAAGTATCCAAAATTACAGACTTACGGTATTTGATAGACAAATTAAAAACACAGACTACTTTAGGTTTTAGTTGTGAAATACTAGTTCATCGTACTTCTTTTTCTCTGATATGTACACTCAGGTATGTACACTCAGATACTCCTATCATTTTGGCCTTTTTAAAAAATGGGAATAAAAACTAAAGTGATGAAAAGGTGGAGAAAGAGGAATATTTGAAAGTGAAACGATAAACGTAACACTCAACTTATAAACACTAGAAACGCATGACAAGCACAGATATTATCCACCTTTCAGTTTCACTTAATGGAATCTTATGCCTTATCTCTCTTTCTTTCTTTTTTTTTTTCTCTCGAAATGTTTATTATACTAACACCCAAGAGGCAGAAAAGTGAAGATAAAATCCGGCAAAAACTTTTTCATCATTTAAGTTTGCTTTGAAATTTCGTTGTCTTCTACATATAGCTCAAGGCTATCCAACTTTTCTTCTCTTTTTCGTATTTTCTTGTCCAATACCGAACGTATTCACATTCTTTGATTAACAACACCCTCAATGGTCTTAGACGACTCCGTTTATTAATCTCAGCTTGATGCCTTCACTTGGTAACAGTTTAGTTCATTACAAGTCTTATAAGTTATTGCGCGGTTGGATTCATGGCAATCCTATTTCAAAATTTCCACAACCATTGTTTATGAGCACTAACAAATGAGAACAAATGATAAATAAATATTTGAAAGTGAAATTTTGTTAGCTTAAATCTCAATTATATTCTTGCACTTTTTCGTAAAGGGAAATTTTGCTTTCACGGATATTTTCATTTTAGATGGAGATGACTTCAGGAATATATGATCCAATCAGCTAATAAGTCAAGAAGAATATAAGAAAGTTTAGATAGAGAGGTTGGTCCGAGGTTTAAAGAATATTACAATTTTTCTTATATAGAGTAAATATTTTATTTTTCAAAAAGTTAGATGTAATGTAACATATATCATTATAGATACTTTCCTCCTAACTATCTTTTACCCTCATAGTAAAAAGGTGACGTATATCAAAGATTCACTTCATCATCTCTAAAATGACCGATCTTCCCTAACCTTTTTACCTGCTTATTTTCAGTGTGCACATTATACATGTCCCTTTAATTTACTGTTCATCTGCACTTTTTAGCACCAGCCTCATCATGGCAAAATCCTATTCCTTTATCATACTATTAAAATCCAAATCAACTTGTGCTAAAGAATAATCTTGATATTTAGAAGAGGGGGTGGAACGTAAAAGGAGCTAGGAAGCGAATAAAAATGACTTCCCTGAAATAGTCATCTTTAAATCATAGAAAGTGAGAAGATAAGTATGTTGAAGTATGATTGTTAATCTGCAACTTTTTAGTGGTGTGTTTAGACACATTTAAATGGTTCAGGTCATAGTTATGTATATCGTGTGGGTTACTTTTCTGTTGTCATAGAATCTCTTGATTACTTTTTACTCGAAGCAACCCATAATTTCATCCGAGTCAGGGGTTAGACAGAAAAAAAAAGATAGTTTGCTGGCAACCGAAAAGATACATTAGTTTCCAAAAAATAAACAATAGAATAATAAGAAAGACATGCTTCAATAATATAAGCCCATTTCCAGGTCAATAAGTTTTGTATGGGCCGGATGTTCTTATCACATTTAGAGTCGGATAAAGCATCCACAGAACGAAGAGATGATGAACAAAGCTCTGCTTCATTCATTCGTTCACATGTATGGAGGATAATAACCCATATGATAAAAACACAAATAAAAGATAGGAAGACCATGTCTCGTGAAGATTACAAACCGACAAACTAACCACGTTCATAGAAGTTGCATTAAATACAAACGGGCCTATTATTAATTAACCAATTTTGCTCTCTAGACAAAACCATGTTCATAGCAAGCTCACGATGTCATGTCTCTCCACTTTACATCAAAAACTACCACATCACATCTCTATCCACACCCATATAATTGCATTTCTTTACTGTTGAGTGTCTTCTTCTGAAGTTTCAAACTAAGTTAAAAAAAGTGGTAAGAGTTAAAAAAAAAACCTCACAACAATCTACTACAAGTGGCCTAGTTCGGTTATGTTTTCGGACGGGCTCAGCGGTTCAGTCCTACCTGGGAAAGCAAGAGCAGATGCATGGAGAGACACGAACCAAACAATGATGTGCACAATGATACATATCAACATAAAAAATAAAGAATGAATAGTGTTGCAACGTGCAATGCCTCATGAAGATAGCTAGATTGGTCTGTCATTTGTGCTGTCAACAACATTAACAGATTCACCTGAAAATAGACAAAAACAAAACAGGTGTTTTGTTGTTATTTTTTTTGTTCTTTCAAGTGGCAAAACCACAGTGAGATTACGATCCAAGACCGAGGAGAGAGATATTGTGGTTTCTAATGACGAAGTAAGCTGTGCTTCATTGATTGGCTCTCATGTGACCTGGATAATGACATGATAACTCACATGAAAGAAAGACAATGTCTCGTGACGATTTACACATCGACAAAGAAAAAAAACGATAGACTGCACACAAAGATGGTTCGATTCTGTTTTTGGACCGGATCTCTACAGTTCAGTCATCATAAGTTCATAACATGAAAAAGCAAGAACAGATAATGTGGAGAGACATGAATGAAACAATGATGCGCACAAATGACACATGTGAACAGTAGTAAAAGAAACATACAAAACAAAGAATGAATAGTGAAAACCATAGCTCCTCTCTTTCTCCCTCTTTTCATACTGTCGTGTGAACATAGCTGGATTTGTCAATAGTATTTAACGGAATTACCTGAAAAAAAAAAGCGAGGGAAAAAACGAATCAGTTTTTTTTTTAACTGTTATTTGTATAAATACCAATAAATATGTTAAGTGTTGTTACCTGAAAACGGGTCAGCAGCATTGTTTTAAACAATCTCCATGGTGCTCTGTTTTTTCTTGCTGGACTTGGAGAAGAAGCACATTTGGACCCAGCTCTTCTTCGGCTTAACCACTAGTGACTTCGCGTTTCTCGTCTCCACAAGATCATTCATGTACTGAACAACGGCCTGTTAAGTAGTATCAATCATCCATAAGTGAGTACCATTCGAGCAAAAGTCCATAGAAAAAGGAGAGAGTAAGAGAGAGAGCGAACCTGAGGGCCCTTCTCGGCTATATCACGAGGAGGAACTTGTAGCGGATTCTCCTGAGCACGAAACACACGCAGCTTCGTAAGCATTCTAAAAGACTCAGGAAGAACACGGATCTGGTTATTGCTTATATCAAGCTCCTCAAGCATCTCAAGGTTCCCTAACGACCTCGGCAACGATATCATATCAGCAAAGTTGTTCCCCACGTTCAGCTTCACAAGCGACGTGGCGAAACACAAGCTCTCCGGCACAGACTCGAGCTCGTTGAAACTCACGTCCAGCTCTCTGAGGCTAGCCAGAGAAGACATCGTGGTCGGTAACTGCCTGATGTTGTTGTAACGGACGGACAAGATCTCAAGAGTGGTGATCTTCCCGATCGCTTCGGGAAGAGCCTTGAGCTTGTTGTAATCCGCACGGAGCTCTTTGAGGGAAGAACATCCACCGATGGAGTAAGGGATCTCTTCGATATCGTTCGTCTCGACGTCGAGTTTCTTTAGGTTGGCAAGTGAACCGATGGACTCAGGGAGAACCGGGAGGTTGTTGCAGCTCAGGTTAAGCTCCTGGAGCTGCAACAACCTGCTGAACGACGAAGGCAGAGATGATAGCTGGTTGCCGCTGAGATCGAGGTAAACCAAGTTTAACAGCTCTCCGATAGACTCGGGGAGCTGATTGATTCTGTTGGAGCGCAAATCGAGGTTTGTCAAAGAAGCTAGCCCTCCTATGGCGTTTGGTAACACCACAATGTTGTTTTCAGACAAGTCGAGCAATGTTAGTGTGGATAACTTGCCGATAGAATCTGGAAGCCACTCCACTTGTGCAGATAGCTTGTTCTGTAGATTCAGCTCTTTGGTAGCTTTCTTGGCTGACACCTCAATTAAACTAGCGAGCTTTATCAAACTCAGCTTCTCTCCGTCATTGTCTACACATAACACAAAATGATTCAAACTACCGTTACTAAAACACATGCTCTAAAAAATCGGTCTAGTCCGGAAACTTGTCCTATCATAAACAATTTTCTTAAAATCTGATTTATATGATTCAATCATAGTCAATCTCTAGTAACCAGCCTAGAGCTTTAAGTCAACCAGAGTTAAAGAGAGGAGATGGGGTAACTCACCGGCGAATTTTCCGGCGGTGAGTGTTGAATCCACAATCTGTGGTGTTCTTGGAGCTGCGAAACCATCACCGTATAGAGAAGGTTTAGCTTTACTCACGAAGCTATCGTCTCTTGAAACCATTTCCTTAGGACGAGCAGGCGTCTTCTCCGAGAAATACAAGCTCGAAGGCGGCGTCGGAGCTCTCGGAGGACGAGAAGAAGCAGGAGCAGAGACACCGTTCGGAGAAGGAGAAGCAATGCAATCAGAAGCTCTCTGGATGAAATCGTCGAAGAGAGAGTGAACGGTTTCCAGATCGAGAAGCTTGGCGGCTTCTCTTATCTGCTCTTTGCTACGAAACCGAACGAGACCTTTCTTCATCTCTCGCAGCACGGCGAATAGCTCGTCGGGAACGTCTGAGGGTTTCCTCTGGTTAGCAATGGTTTCTAGCCAGGCCTGGTCTTCCTTCTCCACGTTTTGTATCAGAGACCTCGCGGCTTCGACCTCGTCGAGTCCTGGTCTCGGCGGTAGAGATCTGTGGATTCTCATGATTTCTTCCACCACTTGCTCCGTCGTGTCCAGACGCTTATCCAGCTGCAGCGAATTCATTTTTGTGTGCTCAGAGGGAGAGGAGAGGAGGAAGAGATAGAGAGAGAGAGGTTATGTAGAAACACAGAGGGGGTTCTTGTTTCGCCTCATAAAGACAGCTGTTTCCATCACTCTTTGTTTTTTTTTTTTGTGTGTGTGTGTGTGTGTGTGATTCTTCACTTCTTCTAGTTCCTTCCTTCCTCAGTTCATCTTCTTCAGTTTCCATCCGAAAATAATTAATTACTTTTTTTTTAATTATTATTAAGAGTATAATTTCCTAAATGTTTACTTGATTAACATATCATTAGAGGATATTTTTTGTGTTCTAAATAAATGCGACGGGAATAACGTGAACCGTGGGATGGTGACTTATTGCTTATCTGTGGATTTGATTTTTGTATTATCACGTTATTCCCATTTTTTCCATATGTATAGTATAAACACTTTTCTTATAGTATTCTCCACGTATTTGTATCGTATTTCTTGGAAAGTTTCAAAACTCATTTCGAAAAAGAGCATTATGTGCACCTAGATACTGCTGAGATTAATGCCTGTTTCCATTTTCATGTCTCCGAAAAGAGTAATTCTTCATTACCGTTTAGATATTAATTCCAGTATTGGGGTAAGCATATGACTACTTGGAAGTTGCAATGATATGGGGATCATCAACGATATCTAAATAGGCCCATTATGTCCGTATGAAGGATAAAATAACTCAATCTACTCCATTATTGCTTTTGTTTTTGTGAGTATATTCATAGTCTTGTTTATTTTTTTCGGAATTATAATTTTCTTTTGTAGACCAAATAAGAAAACATGACAAATTAAACTAAATTATTCTCTAAAGATGAGAACTAAAATTATTTATAAAAAATATGTAAATAACGTGAACAAAAACTGTAAATAAAAAGAAATTGCGAAGAAATCATAAAACAACAATGAACAAAAAAAAACAAAGGTAAAAAAGTAAAAGAGGAGAGGCGAAGAAAAGAAGGTGAAAGAGAAGAACGCCATGTGTGAGGTGGGACACGTGTCGGTGATAGGGTCGATGATGTGTTGTCCTTTAACCTGGATCCAGCTGTCACGTTCACAGTCCCCACTTAGAGCGAATACGCTTATGCAGATGCATATCTGAGGCTGGTGATATATGATCTTCTTATTTTCTGCTAAACTATTCGAGATTGTGCTTAATCTATTTTATGTTAAGAAACAGACAATTATTTGACGGAATAAACCCATAGATTACCTGTATAAAAACCACTAGTTTAGTGTGTCAGGAAGTCTCAAGCAGTTAGGATAGATAAAGAATTCTAAACATTATAGAATACTGGTCATCGTTCAAAAATATTTTTAAAATTAGCGGAAGTTTCTTTTATACGAGCGAATGTGTTTTAGTATTGCAAGTTGTGTTATAGACTTATAGTATTAGGAAAAGAAAGGTGTGCTATATTTCATGGCGATGTCAACTTTTTTTCTGGTATAGTGAAGCGGTGCGGTTAATCTATAGATGGTGAAATCTTGGTCGGAATTATAAGAACGCTAAAAACCTCTACAAAACATTTTTTTTTTGTTTTTACAAACAAACAAATATACAAGAAACCCTCCTCGAAAGGAAACACCTTATAAAAAAGTAGAAAATGAAGAAAATCTAACGGCCATAATCGACCCACGACCTTTTTATCTTTTGCTTTTGTAAGTTGTAGATTCAGCTTTTAGCCAATACTAAGGAATTTATTAAGATATTACCCGATTCAACATTCTTTTTTCTTTTCAAACTAGTTGGCTGTTCGTTCTTTTAAAAATAGATTATATATTGCCAAACTACTTCTAAAACATTGCTTTGAATGTTTTTTTTTTTTTTTTGATCAAACAATTCATTCAAACTAAAAGGTTTTTACCCGCCATAGAGAGGGTTTGTTACAGCCAAAGCGAGCACTGATTTTGCCACAGAATCAGCCTCGGAATTAAAGTTGCGAGAAATAAAATCAAAGGAGATAAAGTCAAAGAGAGACACAAAGTGATAGATATCAAACATGATACCGAACAGTTCAGGTTGATGCTCTCCCTTCTTCAATAAATTGATCAAAGTTTGAGAATCGGATAGAACCGCCAGGGATCGGACGTTTGAATAGACGGCAAGAGCTACCGCGCGATGAACAGCAATGGCTTCTGCCAAGAGAGCTGAGGAAACATGACTGTGTGATTCAGAGATGATGGACAAGGAGGTAGTCAGGCTCCCGCTGAAGATACCACCAATCCCACACTTTCTAGAAGTAGAGTCCCAAGCCGCATCCACTTTACAGACTAATACTCCTGCTTGGAAAGTCGGAGGGGGACAAAGCACCCGGCGATTGGTATTACTTGGTGGTGCACCGAGGGAGGGATGGTATTTGAAATCCGCCTGAGCCTGGCTCCATTCCTTGGAGTCCTTAATACTCTTCAGTACTATCTCAAGTGCTGAAAAGATCCTGTTCTCAAAAACCAATTTATTTCTAGATTTCCAAAGGTTCCACAAAACCCATGGCCACAATGGGGTGGTCACTCCAGTCGGTGGAAGTGGAGTAAAGATATCTCCAAGTTTGATCAGCTCCGAGATCGATGGGATACTGAGCAATGGACTTTGACGGACAGGTAGCAAACTCCACACTTCCTTCGCTAGTGGACAGTGAAGGAAGACATGAGTATCATCTTCAGGAGCACCACAAGATTTACAATTGAAACTAGGGAAACCTCTCCTCTCCAAATTAGAGCTAACTGGGATGGCCTTCTTTACTACTCGCCACAAGAAATCCTTAAGCTTAGGACTTGTCTTCACATTCCAGATGTGTTTAGTCCAATTTAGTGGCTCGTTCTCTAGGCTTTGAATTCTGGTAGACGTTATCCCCAAGCCATACCCAGTCTTTGTAGTGTATACTCCTGATTTCTCCGGTAACCAAACCAAGGTATCCATAGCTAGAGTAGAACTTGTTTTTATCTGCAAAATACTTTCCTCATACTGAGGTAACAGGCTTCGGATTTTAGCTACATCCCACTTATTTGTAAGAGGACATAATAAGTCGCTAACAAACCAAGACTGGCTTTCAAGAGTTGGTGGTCCTATCGGTTGGCATGGTGCGCTGAAGGATAGCCACGGGGCGTCCCACACACGGATCTGTTCTCCGTTACCCACAACCCAACTAAGCCCCTTACGCAAGATCTCCCTGCCCGCTAGCACACTTCTCCACCCGTGAGAAGCTGTGGTCGGAATATCGCATTCCAAGAATGAAGAGTTATGGGCATATTTACCCAATAAGACGCGAGACAATAGAGAATGTGGTTCCTTGATAAGCCTCCATCCAATTTTGGCAAGGAGGGCGTCGTTGAAAGTTTCGATATCTCTAAAGCCAAGGCCACCTGCGTATTTCGGTAAAGTCAAAGTGTCCCAAGCTACCCAACACATCTTCTTCTTTTCGGGGTTTGCATCCCACCAAAAGCGGGTGAGTAATGACTGTATTTGTTTACAGAGAGATAGTGGCAATTTGAAGCATGACATTGCATGACATGGCATGGCAGCAAGCACTGATTTGAGCATTACTTGCTTCCCTGCTCCCGATAAAAATTTCGCTGTCCAGCTGTGAGCTTTTTGCCGAATCCTATCCAATATCGAAGCAAAAATGTCACGCTTCCGGCGTCCGAACTGCTCGGGGAGCCCAAGGTATTTACCTACTCCACCTTCAGTATATATTTCCATTGATTGCTTGACTCGGTTGCGGACATCCTCCGGTGTCTTTGCTGAGAAAGTAATAGCTGACTTCTGTGGGTTTATCCTCTGACCCGAGACCTCCTCGTAGGTAGATAGAATACTCATCAAAGCTGCCACGCAAGATGGTTTTGTTTTGCAGAAAAACATAGTGTCATCGGCGAAGAGAAGATGACTGATAGCCGGGCTGTTCCGTGAGACCCTAATCCCCGGGAGAGAGCCGTCCGACTGTCCTTTGTTGCATAAAGCTGAGAGGACTTCCGTACAGAGTATAAAGATGTGAGGTGAGAGCGGATCCCCCTGTCTGAGGCCGCGAGAAGGCTTCACCAATCCCTGTGGGGAACCATTTATCAAGAAAGAGTAGGATACCGATTCGATGCAGCTCATGATCCAGGATACCCAGAGTGGATCAAATCCGAGAAGACGCATAACCTCCTTAACAAATCCCCACTCAATCCTGTCGTAGGCCTTGCTCATGTCCGTTTTCACAGCCATAGAACATCGCTTATCCGCCTCAGACATTCGCAAGTAGTGTAGTGTCTCGTGTGTGATGAGGACGTTGTCCGAGATTGCCCGTCCCGACACAAACGCTGATTGGGTATCTGAAATGAGGACCGGTAAGAGAGGCTTGAGTCTCCGGGTAAGAATCTTTGCAATGATTTTGTAGTGAGTGTTACACAAAGCTATAGGTCGATAATCCGCCACTGTTCTTGGTCCTACGATCTTGGGAATGAGCCGGATGTGGGTTTCATTCTGTTGCGGATGCAAGTAGCTAGAAGTGAAGAAGCTCCTCACGTCCCTGATCACATCCTCACCAACAATACGCCAGTAGGTCTGGTAGAACGTAGCAGAGAAACCGTCTGGCCCCGGAGCTTTGTTCCCATTTATAGACATAACTGCTTCTCGAATTTCCGAATCGCTCGGTATAGCTATTAGCATCTGATTCATCGCCGGTGTGACCTTGCAGCGGAGGAGGCCCTGAATCTGAGAAAAGGATTCATTACCATTGGTCTTGAAGATTTGAGAAAAATAATCAGCGATGACTCTGGTTATATCACTTTCCTCGTATACAGTTCCGCCTTGTGAATCCTCAAGAACCGGGATGGAATTAATAGTTCGTCTCGTTCTAGTGGCTGCATGGAAGAAGCCGGTATTCCTGTCACCCTGTTTTAGCCACTGGATTCTACTTCTCTGCTGCCAAAATTGCTCCTCAGCTAGGTACGCCTTGCGGAGAGTAGAGTTAATTTCTTCTATCAAAGCTTGATTCGGGTTATCACTGGAAAGTGCGAGCTCAAGGGCATCCTGGCTTTGCTTGATGAGAATGTTACTCTGCACCTGCTGTTCTTTTGCCCATTTAATAATTCCACGCCTGCAATCATTGAGCTTCTGGATCACGGTGGCCATCGGAGAGTGATGCCAAGCCTCGTCTATGATCTGCGTAACTTCCTCCTGCTCAGTGAGCGACCTGTTGAAACGAAAAAGACCTCTCCTCTTGGGTCTGTCCGAGTTAAAGAGCGTTAACAGAGGTCTATGATCTGACCCTTCGAATCTGAGATATCGACATCTCCCCATTGGGAAAGCTTCCGCCCAAGAACAGTTACTCATAGCTCGGTCCAATCTAGATCTGATAAAATGGGTATGCCTGCTGCCTCGCCATGACAAATGTTCTCCTGTGTGCTTGAGGTCCCAGAGGCCATTCTGTGCAACAAAGGATCTGAAAGCAGAGAAGGATCCTTCAGGTCGACACGGTCCTCCCACCTTCTCCGCATTGTTCAAAATATCGTTAAAATCTCCCGTAAGCAGCCACGGAGCATCCCTGCCCTGTCCCACCGAATGTAACTTGCGCCAGTAAGCCGCTCTGTCCTCAGTAGCAGGGGTTCCATACACAAAAGAAACGAAGGAGGTGATGCCTTTGTGAACGATCCTCGTATCCACCAGATTGGGAGAGGATTCTAGTATCGATAAATCTGTATCATCATTCCAGAACAAAGAGAGGCCACCACTAAGGCCTTCGGGTGGGATCGAAAAATAATGAGTAAAATGAAGACTCTGCAACTTTAATCTGATAAACTCATCATTATTTTTTGTTTCCATGAGGAACATTACATTAGGAGCCATTTTCTTATGGAGCTCCTTGATTCGCCGGATTGTAAGGACGTTCCCCAGTCCTTGACAATTCCAGCTTAGAATAGCTAAGGAAGAGGGTTTTGATGGGGCCGAAAATCCACCCCACCTCTGGTACTCCCTGGTATGAACACCGTAGTTGGAGGACCATTCTTCTTTCGTTGCTTGCTCGTTCCCGCCTTATCACAAGGTAATTTTGGGTCTTTGTCAACCACTAGTTTTCGCCTAGTTGCAGTAGCTGGTCGTCCTGAAGTTGGTTTTCTTTGGGCAAGTGTTTGGAGAGGGCTTCGTAGCACTCTTTTTTTTGATGTCACTCTGCGCTTTGTAAGCGCTTTGCTTTGGGATGCCAGAGGTACCGAATGACGAGATTTCCCGCTTGTCTCTGCAATGCTATCCTGCAGACGGAGAATTGCAGGAATTCTTTCTGGTTCCTGTATCTGGATCTCCTCCTCCATCTGCATAAGTTGCTGTTCATCTCGTGTAGGGCTTTCCAATGCCTGGAGACGTCCAGACTCGAAGCTGGGAGGTATCCTTAGCGATGGTTCCGAGAGTCTTTCAAGGGCTGAACGTTTTCCCCTAGACCCCGAATGAGAATTTTCCTTTGTAGCTGATGGAATCTCTATACGCGATTGCAGATTGCGAGCGTGTGAGATTTCCTTACGAGGATCAGTACCTTGTGAGACAACCTCTCCATGAGGTGCACCAAGACGGTCCTTTAGATTACGTGTTGGTGTAAGATCTCTTTGGGAGTCTAATTGTTGTTCTGTCTCAGGATGGAATTGTGGAATAGTCCCCGTATTCTTAGCTCCTCCTGCCTGCGGCGCTGAGATGTGGTGAGGAGCAGAGGAGCCTGAGCTGAGTCTGCTTTTCTCTACTACTCTATACTGCATAGAATGTGACCCATAACGGTGGTAATCAGAGCGAGGATTTGCGGTTCGAGATGAGGTAGAGCGGACTCTTCTGTGCTCTTCCAGGTTAGCATAGTGGTTAACTTCTGGTGCTCTGTTTCTGCCAGAATGCGAGGAGGCTGAGGTGTGGGGTCTAGATACTAGACGGGTATCATCCGGTCGTCTGTAGCCTCGTCTTTCATCATGCCGCCTCTTTTCCGCCTCTATGCGTTGCAAAGCAATACTTTGCGTGATTCCCAAGGCTCTGTCCTTCGGAGGAGGGGCATTAACAGGTCTATAAGGGCAACCAGACTCCTCATGAAACAGAGAGAAACAAGAGAAGCAATGCTTTTCTATTTTGATATATTCAAACTCGACTTCAGTTACATCTTCGGTGGGGAGCTCGATCTCCATATTCATAATCAGAGGCTGGAGTCCATTAACCTCAACCCAAATCTTGGCTTCCTTGACATCTCTGACAACACATTTTCCAAGTGAGCTTCCAATGGTGAGAATGGTACCCTCTGACCAGTACTGTAACGGGATCCCGTGAATCCGCACATTGAAGGAGATGGTAGACGGGAAGAGATCAGAAACTGTTGGTTCCCATCTCTGTAACAGGATCATCCATCTTTTGAAATGATACGGACCTTTTTCTAGAACTTGCATCAGCTCATTTTCCGTTTGGAAGGTAATCTGAAACTTATCAAGACCCAAAACTCTTCCTTCTAGCCTGCCTTCCAAGTTCCATATCTGCGCCATGAAGTCGATTACCGCGCGGGGTTTTTGGACCTGAGTATTGGTTAGTCTGCCGATAATGGTTAATCTGTTGGCCGCAATGAGGTCATCACAGTCGTTTGCCGGTATACGCACCGGAAGTCTTTTAGCTGGAAGCTCCGGAGGAGCTTGCCATTTACCCTTCTCTGACCGGCTGAAACGTCGATCCATTGTTTGAGATAGGATTCCGAGGTTTGGAGCTGCTACGAAGGAGTAGAAATCTTCACTACAGCGTTAGGTTGAGTGGGGTTATAGCAACCCAAATAGAGACCAAAGCTTTATACGTTCCGAAGAGGTGTAGTTAATGCTAGATGCAATAACTTCTTGGGTGATAAATGCTCTTGAGCGTTGGTAGTATTGCCTTATAAGAGGTTATAGCAACCAAGAAAGAGCTATTCAGCTCAAATTCTCCATCTAGCACTCTGCATCTGAAGAGAGAGGGATACTGGCGGATGGGCGAGAGAGCTTTAGGAGACGGCACAGGAGATCCTGGCTGGCCCGCCGACGTCGTCGGGGGCTGAACCCGGCGAGATTCCGATCAGAGACGGACGGATATTGAGATGAAACTGTCGTTTGACCGCTGGATAATTCGAAAGTGTGTATGTTTTTGAATTCCCGATGAGTTTTCAGAGAATAATAGGCTGTAAAAGGAAAGATACGTGGGGTAAAAGAAACCCGCAGAGAAGTAACCAGCGGATAAAATTCTCCTCAAAAATCGTGCTTGAGAGCAAAATCGCAGGAGAGAGAAAGCGTGAAGAGTCTTTTGCTCACAACATTGCTTTGAATGTATATGTCTGTTTGTGGTCTAATGAAGTAATGTTATATTATACTTGAAAAGAAGCTTAAATTCTGTTTAAGAAGTTCATCTTTGATTTTTATTCGTATACTTTGAATTGGAAAAGTCAAACAAAAAGATAAACGGCCGACACAAGAAGAAGATAAACTGCCGAAGATTTTGTTTGTTTTTTGTAGCTATAAAGTAGAGAGATTTTATTGCAGCTATTCTTCAAGTCATAGTTTGAAAATCTTCGCCTCCATATATTGTTTGATGTAAGCATTTCTTTAATATTTTACATTTATCGTCGCTTTCCTCTCACCATAATAAAATTTGACGAATCTTTTTATATCTTCTTCTAAACATTTCAACTCTGTGGGAGAGATTCTCTTTTGGTGGTCGCACACATTGCTTTACTTTATAGAAACGACGTCATCTGTTCAAAACACCCTTCACACTTCACATCTCTTTCTTGACATCACATAGAAGTCTCAAGTTTCAACGCACCATCTCCTTTTGATAACCTGTGGCCGTAAATTCAAAAGCTTCCCGAAGCTATGATGCGTGCGTACCTTCAATTAGCTCAGCTTCAAGATCAGACCGGTCTGTTGTCTTGTAGATTTCTAGAAATAGATGACTCAACTCCAAGTGCAAGTCCTTAAACTAGCTAAGGGATAAGGATCAAACCTCATTCCGATTAGTACTATTAAATGATCTCAACTAACTACAAATCTATTTAGCACACACATTCAACGATGCCTTAGCTCCAACACAAATTTGTTTGCGAAGTGAAGACAGGACATTATAGTTTACAAACCATAAGTCAAAACATCGATTGCTCTTTCTTTCTTTATTGACTTTTAATGAAACTCAAAAACATCACAAATTTGAGACACTAATGAAACACAAATGGAACTGAAAAGAGGTTGTAATACAAAAGTCTGTCAATTGGTTCAAAACGCAACACAAGACGATTCCTTCAAAGACAATAGAGCTTCTTCCTCTGACCCACGCTCAAAGGAAAGCATCTTTCTCGAGCAGTTTCACCACCTCGAGCTGGTTGTTGAGCTTGGCCACATCAATGGGTGTCTTCTCGTCTAGGTTTTGCAGAGTCCTGCAACCACACACACACAAACATACACAGAAACCGTCATATAACTCAAAAGTCTTGAAGAAGTTTTTCAATGAAGTCGTTTCTCTGTAAATGTTGTGTTCTAAGGCTTACACTGCTGCACCATTCTCTAGGAGAAGGCTAACACACTCTTTCCTCCCGTAACCAGCAGCGTAATGAAGAGGTGTGTTCTTGTTTTTGTCAACCGCGTTAACACTTGCTCCAGCATCGATAAGAACTTGAGCACATTTCAACTGTGGCAAGGGATCAATAGGGTAGGGTCAATCTTGATTCAAATCCACAGTTATAAACAAAACGTCAAGCATATAAGCAACCGAATATCAAATTGCCTTAAAGTGATAATAAAAGACTTGCATACCTCGCCGTATCCACACGCAAAATGCAGTGCTGTCCTTCCTTCAGAATCTTCTTCATCTTTGTTACCGCCAGATTCCAAAGCAGTTTTCAAACCCTAATTGAATCAACAACCAATCCAATAAAGTGTTCAACAAAAAAAAAGATAGAATCCCAAATGGTTAAGCATATAAATGTTATAAAGAGTAGGAAGCAGTCTAACCTCAACATCACCAAGACTAGCTTTTTGATGAACAATAGACTCTTCTTCATCATCTTCACCTTCTTCAGCTACCTCGGGTTCAGCTGAAGGAGTCTGGCCAGGCAAGCCAGCAACAGGCATACCCATTGCTTCACCAAGCTTTTTCAGCACATCTTTATCATTCCAGTACCTAATACCAGATAACAAAAAAACATCTTCCTCCATAAGCAAAAACAACTACAAGCAGGATTAGGTTTTACAATTTCAATGAAAACGCAAAGAAAAAAAGGGTTTGTAACACTGACTTCATCATGGCAGAAGGACCACCAGCATCAATCTCATCAAGTATAGGTTTCAACTCTGGATCCTCTTTCATCCGCGCCATACGCTCAGTAAAGTGCTCCGCTGTTTCAGGGTTTGAGAAAGCATCCAGAAAAGGAGACATTTGTGGATCCTGAAGACAAAAAAAGAGATTAATTCAAAGCCACGCCTCAATACTAACTAAAGTACCGTAAAGAAATGTACTTCACCTTGACTAAAGCGTTACCAAGGCGCTCAGCCATGGTCTGAAACTCGGGGTTATGCATAACCTGTTGCATTGTGCTGACATACTGCTGTGGATCAATGTTAGGGAAACCTCCTCCTGCTCCTCCCTCAGCTGCGTTTGGGATAGATCTCTGAAGCTGCTCAGCCAACTGGTTAAAGGCAGGATCTTTAGCAATCTGCTCAGCCAATTCTCTGATGCTTGGATCCTGCAAACAAAACCCATCAGTAGAAAGCTCCTCCTAGAAAATAAAAAACTATTCCAAAGGGCACGTACGTTGAGGATACCAGCCATATTCGAGAAATCAAAAGCATTGAAATTGAGGCCAGGAGGAGGGTTGTTAGCTGATGTAGGTGAGCTCCCAGAGGCTGCTGCTGCTGCTGATTCCGGTTTAGGACTCTTGCTCTCCTCCTTCGATTCGGTTTTCTCATCTACAGAATCACAATAACCAATCACAAAAAATCTAACTAGAGACGATTCAATTCAAAACTGAAGAAAATAAATCAGATTTGAGGGAACAAGACTCTGTGGAAAGCAAATGTTACCTGAAGGAAGCAGCGTGTTTTTCTCTGGATCCGAAGCCATTAGATCAAAACTTAAACCCCTAGAAAAAGCACAAACAGATTAATTCAGAAACAAGCATGCAATATATGAAAGTAATCGTACAAGAAGATGATGAGACGGAGGCAAGACCAATCAAAGAGGAAAGAGTTAAACCCGAGAAGACAACGTTGTGGTGGCAACCTCACAACAGATAATCAATTTTTTTTTTTTAAGTTTAATATTTATATATTGATAAAATGATTTTATCAGCTTTGTAATGGATTGGATAGGGAAGAAGACGAGACACAACAGCCACTGCTTTCATCGAAGTATGAACCTAAAGCTTTTTTTTTTTAATAATAAAAAAAATAATGTAGGCCCAAATGTCTATGCTGTTTGGGCCCAGCCTTCTTCACTACCACTGGATCACGGTACATTTCGATTAACCCGATATAACCAAATTTTTGTACAGTGATGTGAACCGGAATTAATAAGCTGACTTGTATGGCGGAGGCCGAGCCACGTCAGATTATACGATCCGTTAAGATCCAATCATCAGTTAATGGATAAAACACCACGTCACTTCTCCGTTCATGGCAGCAGCCACGCCTGCACTCTGTGCTGCTCTCCGATCTCCCTTCTCTCCCCGGAGATTCTCTCCGATTCGCGAAACCACCAACGCTCCTTCTCAATTCAATCTCCTCCCTTCGCCGCATTCGTTTCGTCCCGTCGCTACCGGCGGCAGACTTTTCCCGCGTTCCCCCGCGGCGAATCAGGATGACGCCGGATTCGATCAGCCGCCGTCGCAGGAGCTCGCGATAGCCTCGGCGTGTTTGGTCGGCGTCCTCACCGGAATAAGCGTGGTCCTCTTCAACAACTGCGTCCACTCGCTCCGTGACTTCTCCTGGGACGGGATCCCCGATCGGGGAGCTTCGTGGCTCAGAGACGCACCGATCGGTTCCGTGTGGCTGCGAGTCATACTCGTCCCGACTCTCGGCGGTTTGTCGGTCAGCGTCCTTAACCAGCTTCGAGAAGCTGCTGCTGCCGAGGCAGAAGATTCGGCTGTGAAGGCAGTGTTGCGTCCTTTCCTCAAGGCTGTTGCCGCGTGTGTGACGCTCGGAACGGGTAACTCGCTCGGTCCCGAAGGTCCTAGCGTTGAGATCGGAGCGTCGATCGCGAGAGGAGTGAACTCTGTGTTCAATAAGAGTCCTCAGACTGGGCTCTCGCTAGTGGCTGCTGGCTCAGCGTCTGGAATCTCTTCTGGTATGTTTCATTAACTTTTGAGGTTGGAGCTGAGATAAGTTCGTTTATATACTTTTTATGTTATACAGGGTTCAATGCAGCTGTTGCTGGATGTTTCTTTGCAGTTGAATCCGTTTTGTGGCCTTCATCAAGTGATTCATCTACATCGCTTCCAAATTCAACTTCAATTGTTATTCTTAGTGCTGTGATTGCTTCTGTTGTCTCTGAAATCGGACTCGGATCTGAACCTGCGTTTAAAGTTCCTGACTATGACTTCCGCTCTCCTGGAGGTAATGTACATACATCCCCCATCCTTCTCCTTTTTATGCAAACGACAGAGTGAGAAACCGTTTCACTGATTTTGCAGAACTTCCACTCTATCTTTTACTGGGCGCTCTGTGTGGCTTGGTCTCGTTGGCGTTATCTCGATGCACATCTTCCATGACATCTGCTGTTGACAGTCTTAACAAGGACGCTGGGATACCGAAGGCTGTGTTTCCTGTGATGGGTGGGTTAACCGTTGGTATCATAGCTTTGGTATACCCTGAAGTCTTGTACTGGGGTTTTGAGAACGTGGATATACTGTTGGAATCTCGTCCTTTTGTGAAGGGCCTTTCGGCTGATCTTTTGTTTCAGCTGGTAGCTGTCAAGATAGCTGCAACCGCATTGTGCCGGGCTTCTGGACTGGTGGGAGGATACTATGCTCCTTCTCTATTTATTGGTGGGGCGGCAGGAATGGCCTATGGGAAGTTTATTGGCATTGCCTTGGCTCAGAATCCTGGAATCCATCTCTCTATCCTCGAAGTGGCATCTCCACAAGCTTATGGTCTGGTACTGTTCTTACATG
Organism: Brassica juncea; assembly: GCA_018703725.1. Lineage (NCBI taxonomy): Eukaryota > Viridiplantae > Streptophyta > Magnoliopsida > Brassicales > Brassicaceae > Brassica > Brassica juncea. The sequence goes on from CM031939.1 coordinate 64,456,686, forward strand.
GTCAATGTTTTTTCAGAGTCTCTTGTTTTTTTGTTTGCCTTGGCTTCATTGCTAATGATTCTGTTCGTCTGATTGTTTTACAGGTTGGAATGGCTGCTACACTTGCGGGGGTTTGTCAAGTTCCTCTTACATCGGTACTGCTGCTATTTGAACTTACACAGGACTATCGTATAGTGTTACCCCTACTAGGAGCTGTAGGCATGTCTTCATGGATTACATCTGGACAATCAAAAAGACAAGAAACAAGAGAGACGAAAGAAACTAGGAAAAGAAAGAGCCAAGAAGCTGTACAGTCTCTGACGTCATCTGATGATGAACCACCAACGAATAACCTTTGTGAAGTTGAAAGTTCTCTATGCATTGATGCTGATTCGAGCATCCAAACTGAGGAGCTGCCAAGGAGTATCTTCGTTTCAGAAGCCATGCGAACAAGATTTGCCACTGTTATGATGAGCACTTCTCTGGAAGAAGCAATAACTCGTATGCTGATAGAAAAACAATCCTGTGCGATGATTGTTGATCCTGATAATCTTTTTCTCGGCCTACTTACACTTTCAGACATTCTGGAATTCAGCAAATCAAGAAAAGAAGGAAGCAAAGAAACCAAGGTAAGAATCTAAATACTCTGTTCTTGCCTCAACATCTGAAAACCGGTATGTGGTAACCTGATCAAATACTGAAACAATTTCTTTGACTTTAGGAATATTTTGTTCATGAAATATGTTCGATGAGCGGAGGAGGATGTAAAGTGCCGTGGACTGTTACACCTGACATGGATCTTCTCGCCGCCCAAACAATCATGAACAAGCATGAGATTTCTCATGTTCCGGTCGTTTCAGGCAGCATTGATTCTCGCAGAATACACCCTGTTGGGGTCCTAGATAAAGAATGTATCACTGTAACACGCAGGTATGCCGACACCTATATTCCCTCGGTTTAGTTTCTTCATGTCGAAGTTTTTTTTATCTTCTGCTCCCATTTCACCAAGTCTTAGAGACTTCCGATAACTTGAGCTGCCAAGTTTCCTATATTGGATGTAGTTGAACTAACTACTGAAAGAAACTTTACTTGCAACTTTTTTATCTGCTCAACAAAGCCAAGGAATAAGTAGCAAACTACAGTTTTGCAGCTTCTTGTTCTTAGAACAGTCAACTATATCTAGAGTTAATACCAAAAGATATTGGCCTAGTAAACAAGTGTCCTTAGTTCATTGAACATCCATGTGTAGATGTTGGCACTGGAAATGGTACTAGTTTTTCTAAACATTTCTTTCGTTTGATCTGGCAGAGCACTAGCAACCAGAATGTTACTCGACTGAGTCAATTCTCTGCATTCGTAGACGGGCTTGCTTTGTAGCTTTTATTGAGCTGACCAGAACGATTTCAATCTTTTTCTTCTTCGAGGCTCGGGGCCAGTTTTGGTAGAGTAGAGTTGGCTGGTGCTGCATGGATAGAAGTACGTCTTCTCCATCTGCTGGTTGAAATGGTGGAAGATGTCCCGCTTAAGGTGTTGAGGAATCCAAAACAAGGAAGGCTACTCAGAAAATCTTCTATTTGTTGTACAGATTGTCAGTGATTCGTTACTATTATGTATAGATTGTCTGTCACTGTACCTTTCTCGGTTTTGTATGTTTTGTATGTCACACTGAGAAAGTTTTTACTATTTGAACACCTATATGATAATGCCAACATTTTTCTTTTCTTGGCTCTGCTAGCAAACTCCTAAAGAAAACCATTTTTAAGAAAGTGAATAAGCAACCCACAAGAATTGAATGATCTACTTAATCTACACTTACCTTCAGCGTGGTGTTTCAAGTACACTCTTTAACATGCATGGATACACATCCTATATAATCTATTCGGATGTGTGATTCCATCGTTACCAGCCAGATAAATGGATCAACCAAAAGGAAAAGTTTGGGTGACTGGAGCTTCAGGATTCTTAGCTTCTTGGCTTGTGAAGAGGCTTCTCCTTGAGGGATATGAAGTTGTCGGAACAGTTAGAGATCCAGGTTTCTCTATCCATCTTGTTTCCTTTGGTTGTGGTAAACTACCCTAAAGTGAGACTCAATTAATTGTTTTGACAGGAAATGAGAAGAAGCTTGCACACCTTTGGAAGTTGGAAGGGGCAAAGGAGAGCTAGACTAAGGTTGGTGAAGGCAGATTTAATGGATGATGGAAGTTTTGATAAAGCCATAATGGGATGCCAAGGTGTTTTCCATACTGCTTCTCCTGTTCTCAAACCTACCTCTAATCTAGAGGCATGTTCCCACTACATAATCTTTGGGTATTCAATTTATTAGATTTTCTTTTAAAACACTTTCTTGTGATCTGATAGGAGGAGATTTTGAAACCAGCTATAGAGGGCACACTGAATGTACTGCGATCATGCGGGAAGAATCAGTCTCTGAAGCGTGTGGTCCTCACCTCTTCCTCCTCAACAGTCAGGATCAGAGATGATTTTGATCCCAATATCCCTCTTGACGAATCAGTTTGGACCTCTAAGGAACTCTGCAAACGTTTTCAGGTTTAAAATAGCATTCTATATAACCAAAGATACCGAGATCAAGATATCTAAATCATATTAGCTAACAGTTTGTGTAAATAACTTCCATGTAAAACAAAATAGGTGTGGTATGCTTTATCAAAGACATTAGCCGAGCAAGCTGCATGGAAATTCTGTGAAGAAAATGGTATTGACCTCGTCACTGTTCTACCATCTTTCCTCGTTGGACCCAGCCTGCCTCCTGATCTGTGTTCTACAGCATCCGATGTCCTCGGTTTGCTGAAAGGTAGGAAACATCATCAGCATAGCTCCCTTCTCCTCTGTTGCAAAATGCTTATAACTTGTTAAAAATAAACCAGGAGAAACAGAGAAGTTTCAATGGCATGGACAAATGGGGTACGTTCATATCGATGACGTGGCAAGAACCCACATACTCGTTTTCGAACACGGAGCAGCCCAAGGCAGATACATTTGCAGCTCTAACGTTGTCAGTCTAGAGGAACTGGTTTCCTTCCTCTCTGCACGTTACCCGTCACTCCCCATCCCCAAGAGGTTTGACACTCTTCTTGTAACCTTTTAATCCTTGAAAAGAAAAAAAACAACTAGACAAAGAAATAATCTTCTCTTTGAAAACATTCAGGTCTGAGAAGCGAAACAGGCTGCATTACGACTTCGACACTTCGAAGATAGAGAGTCTCGGGCTCAAGTTCAAGTCCCTTGAAGAGATCGATGACTGCATTGCCTCATTTGTAGAGCAAGGCTATTTATCTCATGTTGCTCCTCTTAACTTCACAATAAATCAGTAAAGTGTTGACAAAGGTAAAGAAGAATGATCTTTTTAATAATTAAATATCGAGAAAGAGAAGTCAGGAGGATTGTATAATCCTAATTGATCCAAAATAAATAAATAAAAGCTGATCTTTAAGTGAGGTTCAACCTAACAATATTCAATAAGACTCAAAGACTAAACCCTATGATTCACCACTAGTCTCTTCTGAGAAGGCAATGGAGACTTTTTCGTTGCGAGAAAGTGTTCGAATAATCTTTCTAAACATACGGTAACGATGGTCCAATACTAAGAACATCTTGTCTAATGTCTCTGTGTTTTTAAGCACAAGTTCCACGAAGAAAGGCAGGTGCTTTGACTTTACATTCCAATGGCCCGCATCTTTTGATGTCCGACACAACTGCACCTTACTGAAGCCTTGCAATGCCAAGCAGTGGTCAAGACGCTTTGCCTGTAAAACAAGAAAAAAAAAAAAAAACATATGGTTATTGGATTCAGATGATAGTTAGAACATCAAAATAATATAAATTAAAAGAGGTTTATGGTAAGATAGATATATATATACCAGTTTGATGTCGCAATGGATTGTGTGTACTGTTAGCTTCTTTAAATCATGTGAGTTTTGTAACACCCTTTTTATGCCAGGAATAACATAATGAAAGATCCTTGTCTTAAGTGTCAATGCTTTTACCTTGAACATTGGAAAAGGAACACCACGAAGCTGGGCAACAGATAAAACCTAACACAAAGAATCATTGATCAGATCAACTTTATAAGAAACCCAAAGCCTAATGCAAACTAATGAATCCATCGACAAAAAGTTTATGAAAGCAATTAGACACATTGACTTTGGACCCTAAAATTTTTTAAAATTATTCGCACATACATAGACCTTTAAATTATGAAAAAGAATTTTTTTAACAAAAATTCTTAAGAAATATTACAAACCCCCTAAAATCTGGTCCTAATATACAAGAATTGGGCCAAAACTTATACCTGAAGAAGGCTTCCTCCAAAAGTAAGTTTCTCAACATGCTGTAGCTTTTCGAGCATATTCATCACCTTGGGTTGAAAAGACTCATCTCTGTAGATTAGTTCGTTCTCGCAAAGGTTGATATTAGCTTCGGTTAAAGCCGAGACGTCAACTAAAGTACATGGGTGCTGAGTGCATCTCAAAAAGAGATAATGTACATGTGGTGCGTCAATATCTTTTGGCCCCGTCATCCAACTGCTGGTCTCTACTACTAATGTTCTCAAACGCAGTGATCTGCTTAGATCGAGATAACCTAGTTCATCGCACTTTTTCAGTGTTAAGCTCTCGAGAGCGGGACAGCCAGATAGAATCTTAGCCATAGATTCATCAGAGACACTACATCTAACCAAGGACAGGTTCTTGAGTGATGTCCAAGACACGGAGCATTTAGGAGACATATCACAGTACTTTAAGGTGAGTTGCTTGAGAGAGGAGTTGACGTAGAAGAAGTCAGGAAAACTATAATCGTCATGCCAGAGAGACAGGACCATATTCTCAACGTGCCGGGACATGAAGAACTCTAGCCACTTGTCGATGTGGGGAACATCGTGCTTCTTGTCGCTTCTGAGGTGGAAGTGCATCATCTTGGGAGCTGTGTAGGCAGTCAGGGTTTGTTTAATCCAAGCGTCTTTAAGTGTAGGGCTGTCGAATGAGAGGGAAGGTGTGTCACACCATACATTTCTCCATCGTTTTGACAAGAGAGAAGTTCTGATGGCGTATTGGGTTGGGATGAAGGTGAGGATATGTTGAAGGATCACATCAGGTAGACTGCTGATTGTATCTCCTTTCACTTTAAGCCTGCGATCACCACTACCGTGAGAGCGGCGGCTACGGACTCTTCTAGCGGCTGTGGCGCTCTCTTCCGCCATCTTAACAATAACTTACAATTCTCTTAGGGTTTACTCTCTTTTTGATGGCACCGTTATTATGGTTTACTTTTTTCTTACAAAACAGTTTTTAAAACACGCATCATATTGGCTGTTACCGACAATGACTCGGCCCAAAAGAGCGTCCCTCTCTTCTATAGGGTTAAAGACTTAAATTATAAAAAGGATTTTCAAACATATTCTAGCATCCATACTTCTTCAGTCATCAGAAGATAATAAAAAGAATTTTCAAAACATTTTAGGCTATGGCACAAGGATGATCATGATTTAATTGAACGGTTCTTTTGGTTATTTAATTTAAAAATGATTTATCACATTCTTATTATTAAATTAATATTTTTATATTTTATTCGCTTGAATAACTATGTTTAATTCTATACTTTATGCTAGGTAGCACGCTCTTTTCTAGAGAGGATGGAGTGTTAAAGAATAGCCATGAATAGATAACTATAATTGATCCAAACACATAAATAAAAGTTCATCTGGAACTAAACCCTATGATTCACCATGAGTCTAATTTGCCAAGGCAATGGAGACTTTGTTGTAACGAGAAAGTTTTCGAATCATCTTTTTGAACATATGGTATTGCTTGGTCAATACTAGGAACAGGTTCTCTAATGCCTTTGTGTTTTTAAGCACAAGAACGACGAATGAAATCAAGTGCTCTGACTTCTTATCCCAAAGGAGCGCATCTTTTGATCTCCGGGTCAACTGAGCGCCTTGCAATGCCAAGAAGCGGATAACCTGATTTGCCTGTAAAGCAAGAAAAATAAAAAAACATATGGTTTTTGGATTCCGATGATATAGTTAGAACATCAAATAATATATAAAGAGGTTTATGGTAAAATAGATATATACCGGTTTGGTTTTGCAATGGATTGTGTGTAATGTTAGCTTCTTTAAATCATGTGAGTTTTGTAACACCCTTTTTATACCAGGAACAACATAATGGAAGATCCTTGTCTTAAGTGTCAATGCTTTGACCTTGAACATTGGAAAAGGAACACCATCAAGCTCGGCAAAAGATAAAACCTAACACAAAGAAAACCAAAGCCTCATTTACAAAAAGTTTACGAAAGAAACTGATCCAAGGGCATTAGAGAATAAGCATGCAAGAATGGGGGCCAAAACGTATATATACCTGAAGAAGGTTTCCTCCAAAAGTAAGTTTCTCAAGATGCTGTAGCTTTTCGAGCATACTCATCACCGTGGATTGAAGAACACCAGCATCGCAGGATAGTTCATTCGTGCAAATGTTGACATCAGCTTCGGTTAAAGACGAGACATCAACTAAATTATAGAACTGATCAGAGTATCTCAAATAGAGATAATGGATATGTGGCGCGTCAATATGTTTTGGCCCCGTAACCGAACTGCTGCGCTCTACTACTAATGTTCTCAGACGCAGTGATCTTCTAAGAGAAAGATAACTTAGTTTGTAGCAATGACTCAATGTTAAGCTCTCGAGAACGGGACAGCCAGATAGAATCTTAGCCATAGATTTATCAGAGACACTACATCTAATCAATGACAGGTTCTTGAGTGATGTCCACGACACTGAGCATTCGGGAAATATCTTACAGTACTTTAAGGTGAGTTGCTTGAGAGAGAAGTTGTTGAAGTAGAAGAAGTCAGGAAATCTATACTTGTGAAGCGAGAGAGACAAGAAGAGATTCTCCACGTGCCGGGAGATGGCAAACTCGATCCACCTTTTGATACGGGGAACACCGTGGTTCTCGGTTATATCGAGAAGAAAATGCATAATCTTGGGAGCTGTGTATCGATTCAGGGTTTGGTCAATCCAAGAAGCTTTGAGGGAAGAGCAGCTACTGAAGGAGAGGGAAGGTGTGTCACACCATACATGCCTCCATCGTTTTGACAAGAGCGACGTTCGGATGGCGTATTTGGTTGGAACAAAGGTGAGGATATGTTGAAGGATCACATCAGGTAGACCGCTGATCGAGTCTACTACTGCACCATCACCACCGTGGCAGTGGCTACGGATTCTTCTCGCGGCGGTGGCGCTCACGTCCGCCATATTAAACTATAACTTGCGATATATTTTCTTAGGGTTTAGAAATGTTTATTACAAAACAGCTTTTAAAACACACACATCCTATTGGCTCTTGCCGACAATTATTAGGCCCAAAATACTACGTATCTTTCTTTTTTTTTTTATAAAATTTATAAATGAATAAAAAACTTATTCGATCAAAAACATATTCTACCATCCACACTTCTTCAGTCATTAGGAGATTAAGATTGTCAAAACATTGCTTATGGAAACATGTATGGAACACGCACGTAGAAGAAGATGAAAGATACTATTTAGTAGCCTGAGCGATGATATTGCTTATGGAACCCGCTTCCTCTTTTGCAGCTTCCACCATTTGATCCTTCACCAGAACAAAAACAGACAGAGATGAAGACAGATCATATATAAGACAAATCATTTCAGGTCCATGTCTTGAGAAGATTAGAAAGTCAGAGGTTACCTGAGCAGATATAATCCTGGCTACAGTCTTCTTACTTGACTCCTGGAGCTCACCGGCAATCAAAAGCTCATCCAATATGTAATACGCCTAAGGAAGTAACAGAAAATGTCAGCGAATTAAGAAACTAAGTGTTGAATTAATGACAGTAGTGGAGTGTCTGTGGTAAATAGTATTTAATTACCTTGTGGAAGTTAAAAATCAAATCGAGTTCACACACCTGAAAAAGACCAAAGATAAAAATCAATCATAAGAAAGTTGGAAGCAGAGGGTTGTGCCAGGTAGGTGGTTAATTTAAAACTGACTCACACTTCCGAAATAGCGGTCGAGGATCTCAACGTAATGATGAATGATCTCGAGGACCTCTAACTCGTTATCCTCCTGATCAATACACATACAGAAGTAGAGGCTCGCGTATCTTTTGTAGACAACTTTGTAGCCTCTCCACTCAACGAAATTGCAGAGCTTGGGACCTCGGTTCAGAATCACTCCACTGAGCTCACGTATAACCTACACCAAATATCCAATGTCAAGATAAAAACATGCGTGAGAGGGTAATTAAAGCTCCCCTCCACTGTTATGATTCATACCTTAGATCTTTCCTTCTGCGTATAAGGCGAGTACCATTTGGTGAGCCTAACTTTTCCTTGGCGACTAACTAGAAGCACAAAATGTATCTGCGAACAAACACACAAACATTTACTAAAGATTTCACCTTTGACTGTTCATTTTTTCCAATAAAAAGGTCGCAGCTTTATCGAAATTTTCAAACAAAGATTGAAGTAGTAATTAAGGAGAATCGAGCATACTAAATCAAACCCAGAAGCTAGCGTGAGTAGATATCAACGATTTTCAGATAAAGGTACAGACTTTGAATCTCTAAAGATTCATTCGAACTGAAACAATGCATTATCAGATCCAAAGTAGAATAAAACAAAGACACCAGACGATCATCCGATCAAAGAAAATTATCGATTCGAAAGAACAGAATGTACAGATCTTTACCATGATTTCGTAATTCGAAGACGGACCACAGCGAAAGACGGAAACTCCAGAAGAAGCTGATGAATGATCCGATCCTCGAGAGAGAAGAGAAAAGAAAAAAAAAGTTTTCTCTGTTCAAACAGGTCGAGTGCTATGGGGGTATAATTGTCAATTGAGGTTATTCTAAGTGGAATGCATTTCGGGTCGGATCCATGCGACGCGATCCGACTCTTGATGTATACAATATCATTTTGTTCGATTCATGATCAGATACATAAATTTATACTCCATTGCATAAACAACAGACATGAAATTTGCTAATTGGTTATAATCTGAATTAATAACAAGTTCTACTTTCTCGATCACTGGTAAACAAAGAAAATGTTAATCATTTCGAAAATAATTTTCGGTTTCCTTACAAATAGAATATTGGTTCATATGGATCACATAATTGATATTGACATAACTAATCACTGATTTTTCGAAATAAAATGGTTCACAATCACATACGTTAGTATATATTTTAGAGTTTTATATAGGTCTCATTAATGTCAAGTTTATTAGTATTAACGTGCTTAGCATTGCAAATGCAAGCCTATATATAGAAGAAATTAACACAAACAATGGATATAACTCTTGAAACTATTAGGAGAAATGAGTGAAGAGAAATATTTTTCTTAATCTTAGAACTTTGTACAATGTGAAGTAAATATACGAGTAATCCTCATCTATATACTTACAAATGTATCACAAGTGTATGTTTATGTAGCATATGTACAATACAACTTGCTATTCTAGATGGAAACTAAAACAGAGAAAGGATTAATGGACTATATACTATGAAATTATTTACAAAAATTAATCTCTCTCACATAAGCTTGTAGAGTATATGTTTAGTTGAACGCCATACACTCTCTAGAGAGAAGACATATTCGCTGCATGCAGTTCTTTTCTTTTCTTTTTAGGGGGTTCAAGTTACAATGTGTATTTGGAGTTTGACATCATAGAAAGTAGGGTTTTAGTTGTTCTCCCAAAATATTCTTTACCCTCCTTTGCCAGACAGTGGAAGTTCGAATTTATGACCAATATAACTATATTACTATATACTGTACTAAATGCCTTGCCTGTCAGCACACATATTAGAACATCTTATAACAGTAATTGAAGCCTTAATATATGAAACATCAATTTACGAATACGAACAAAAATCATTTTTCTTCAAGCATTAATCCCTCGCCTAATATGAAGTATATTAACTAGTAGAACATGATATATAGTAGTATTAATTAGTCCAGTCTATGTCACAAATAATACTCCTCTTTTTTAAAAGATTACACATTATATTCAAAATAAACAGCAAAAAAAGAAAAAGAAATTTAAGCTTTTGTTATCATTTCACACACCAGATTTTGAAAGGAAAAAACAAACAAACCCTAGCTAGTATTCGCATTTCGCAACTGCTATAGCTAGTAGTTTGAGGATCAAACTCAAACGCAACAGAAAGTGTCACCAAAACGCTAAAACGCGGGTCTAGTAATACCTCCACCTCCACCATCTCCTCCTCCGCTGCCGCCACCTCCGCCGCTTATACCAAATATATCTCCTCCGGAGAATTGAAAATTGTTCACATTCATTCCAAGATTATAGAAAGCAACTCCTCCGTTTCTACCTCCCATGTTCGACTCACTCATTTGAGCCTCACTCCTTGTAACCTCTGACGTCTGAGACGCCTCCGGCTGCGGCTGCTGTACTCCAGTGATTCTTGGTGGTGGAGTTTCTTCCTCTTCCATCGGTAACCTATCATAAACTGCGTTTGCAAAGGAGGCAGCCATCAAAACTACCGGACCCGAAGCAATCAACGAACCAGCCACATTCCCTCCTACAACCTGTCCTTGGCCTCCGGCTAGATACACTGTCAGACCTCCCGCTCCCGGCGGAGCAGGCGGTGGAAGCGCAGTCCCTGTCAAAGACAAAATCTCAAACCGACCATGCAGCGTAATCACACCGCCACCCGTAGGAGCCGCCGGTTGCCGTATGGTGACGTTGGTGACCGCACCTGTACCGCTTAAAACGCAAACTCCGCAGCCTCGACGAGTGGCGTAGGTAGAAACAGCTTCGGATATGTCCGAGCCGGAGGTGACTTCAAGAACGTGGGATCTAAGGACGTTAGGGCTATCTCTGGTGATAATCGTTGGAGGTTTGGGTTTGTTTTTGGAGCCCGCAGGGCGGCCACGTGGACGGCGGCCGGAGGAAGAGCCAGAGGCGGTTGCTGAGCTGGTTGCTCCACCGGTGGGAGTGGTTTCTCCCTTTGCTTCATCTGCTTCAGATCTGTTGAGTTCCATGTTATTATGGTCAGGTGGGGTTCTGGAATCTTCAGGTCTCTGTAGATGCAGTTCTTGCCCTAGAAGAGGGTGCATATAACCTGACATCGATAACAATAACAAGAAACTGCTGTTTGGTTTTTTGGATATATTTTTTTTGGTTTATAGAGAGAGACAAAGACAAGAGTTTAGGCAGAAAATGTAAGTGATGAAGTGGTTTGCCACTGAGAGTGTTTCAAGGGGTGAATTTGATTAAACTTGCATTAATGTTACGGACAAAACAAGAAGACGACAAGAGAACACAAAACCCTACTGAATAGTGAGAGAAAGGGAGGGTCTACATATGTGAAAAAGGGTCGGTGAAATTTGTCTGGACCAGATCCAGATCTTCATGTGAAGTAATGAATGAAACAAAGGGAGAGAAAGGAGTAAAGCAAGAGCATCAAAAACACTGTTCAAACACGGCTCTAATCTACATTATAATATACGTAAATATATTATTTTATATATATGTGCTGAAATAATATACTATATATGTATGTATATATATATATAAGAGGGGTTGGTGTAGTGACTTTTCCTCGAGGAAAGCAAAAACAAAGAAAAAAAACTAAAATTAAGATGTTGACGACTGAAGAAGGAATTGATGGATTCTAATTTCTCAGGGAGATAAAAGAAAGAATCTGGAGAAGTGAATTACGGAGATACAGAGAAAGATATTGTTGCATGTTGATCATTTTCAATGATAAAGCTGAAGGCAAACAAGAAAAAGAGAACAAAGAGAGATTAAAGAAAATACCTTTTGTGACGGTGAAGGCATGGTTTGGCAATATGATGACTGTAGATTTTTGTTCTGTAAAAGACAAAAGAAATGCGATATGGTAGACTGTTATGATGTTTCAGTTCGGGGGCAATGTCAATAGCCGACTTAACTTTATGTTAGTGGTATTGTCGGTAACAACACATATTAGTCGTCCTCTTTTATTCCAACTATCGCATTTTACAAGATTTGGATCCGAGCGTTTAGTTACTTTCGGTTCCAATCACTATGTATAACTCTTACATATAAATCAAAGTACGCTTTAACATGATGATCCAAAATTTCTTTGTATAAGACGTATATTTACGTAAATTCCATAATTTCGGTTTATCTATCGCCTATAACTAAAACTTGAGAATGATTCCACATTTACAATACATTATTGTTCAACGAAACGAGCTTGTGCTAACTAGATAAATAAAGTTTTTTTTTCTTGATTCGGAAGCTTTAGATCAATTATGATTGTTGATTTTAAATGAAGTAGATAAGATCATAAGAATACATTCTGAAATCAAGAGAAATAAAACACTCTCAATCCAAGTGGACTAACAAAAAAAATAATAATAATTGAATCTTTAAGTAAACATATAATTTCCAATTCAAATCAGTAACATGCAATTAAAAGTATGAATTACTGTTGTGGTTGGGTAAACATATAATCATACACGTTTTTGGTATGTTAAAGTGTAAATCAAGTGATTATATCTTTTTTATAGTTCTTATATTTCTCGTGCTCGTACAATTTCTCATTTCTCCACTAGATAATCGCATAGATGTTAATCTTTCTTTCAACAGATTTGACAATATCGAATAATGAATAGTATTTTATATATGATATTATAATGATGTACTATTACAAATTTAACCAACGGTAGAAGGAAAAAAAAAAAGCTAACCAACGATACTACACTTATTTGTCCACTCCACATGGACTATTGTACCTGATCGATCATTGAAAGGTTGAATAAAATTAGGTTTCTTAGCATCTTCGGCACGTTAAATGTAGTCGCTGATTTTTTACTTTTCAATCAGCTTCTTGGATATTTTCCATGGAAAACTATTGGTTGCATGTAGAACAACGTCTATATTTCTAGTTACCTGAAGTGAATATCACAAAATTATCACAATTTCTTGTTCGATATTTACCATTTAAAAAAAAAGAGTTGGTATATATCTTTGTTATAGAACAAAATCGTATGGATTTATTTTTACAAAATAGTCATATACACAGTGTGTTAAATTTACAAAATCCTTGTTTTTTCATATACTAGTTGTAATAATTTTTGGGTCTTCAAATGGCATCATAAAATGTTATGTTGTCAGTTGACAAAAAAATGTTAAGTTGTCAAAAAAAATTATTCTGAAATTATCTGATGAATTTCTTTTAGTCTCTCATTATTAACTATGCTAATACATCATACATAAATTCTGATGGACTTTTTTTTTCGAATAATTCTTTGGAGTGGTGGTGAAGTGATAGGACGAATAAAAGCTCAAATTTTTAAATCAAATTTTAAAAAATGAATGTGTCATGAGTAGAAGAAGACAATGAAGCTTCACCATTGGTTGTTATTGTGAAAAGAGTGTGGATTTCACATGATGAGCATTTGCTGTCTTCTTTTTTCATGATTTTAATAAAACCTTTTAAATTTCTCGAGCCACTCAATAGCATGGCTTCACTTTATATCTTTCTTTTTAATGGTTAAATATTGAAACTTTACATAGGAGATGCTGAAAAGTGAAAATTCTTATGCCTATACTTGCCAATATATTTCTTTACAATTATCCAATTTAAAAACTTCATTTCAAGAAAATAACACAAAACATCTATGTCCAAAATTTATTCGGGTAGAGAGAGCCAACCCCCAACACAAAAATAATTGTGGAAGAAAGAAAAACACAGATCATAGGGATTAGTAACTTAAGCCACAAGCGACTTAACCTAAAATAGGACCAATGCACGATTTCAAAACATTGCTTAGGGCGTACGGGACTTGTGGAGAGCAATGCTCAGTCTTCACAAGATCTACCAACAAAGGGAAGACGCTCGAGACGTGTCTTCTAAGAGACTCTGCTTCCAATGAGCACAAGGCTTCGAGAGAAGAGACAAGCAACGAAGTCCTCGCCGTGGCCTCTTCTGTCCGGTCTGATTCCATCGGAAGAATCCAATGGATTGGTTTCTTCTGTTGTTGGTGTTGACCTGTGCAGTTAAGGTAGATCTTCACGACTTTTGAACACTCAGTGACTAGACGAGACTCGAGTTCGAGTTCTTTGGAGACGTCAGGGTTGCAAGTCACCATGTCTTGTAGGAAGGTCATGTAGGACTTGTTAGACTCGTTCTCGAAGCTAAGTAGTTGAGGCTGTGTTAGGTTTTGGACATAGCATGCTCTCTTGAACTTCCTTCGAAGGACTGTGTCCGTGTTTAGCTGCTGAGCGTGAGACGCGATGCATGAGAAAATGTCTGCGAGGATATCCACGTGTGATGCTGGCAATGAGTATTGGTTCCGTTTGTATAACTCACTCACGGCCTGAAAAACGCACTAGAGGAGTGAGTTATAAAAAAAAATACAGAACAGTTGGCTAAGTATGAAGAGGAGATGGTGGTACCTCGACGATTTGGGACAAGACATCAATGTGTTTCTTTGTTCTGGAGACAACATAGGACATGATGTGAAGGTTGTCATCATCAAGATCATCTTTGTCTACGCTTTGACCAGAAAACGTTTCAACATCTTCAATATCATCCATCGTCCTCAAGACTCTCATGAAACCCGCGAAAGTAAGCGACGCTGCTTCCTTGAGAGCCAAGAAAACCTCTGTCCACTCATCTTCAGATGCGCTACGAGTCAACCCATCAGCCAAGCGGAGCAGGACAGAGATCCCAGACCCTGTGGAGCCTTGAACAGGACTCTTTATAAACCCTAGAATGATCGACATAACGCTTGGAAGCTGAGACCTCACTGAGCTGAAAAAGTTGGCGAGTAGATCGACAAGAAGCTGCAGTGCAAGTGTTGATGTCTCAGCGTCCCATGTAGCTTCTTCAGTGTCTAGAGAAGCTGAGGATGGAGAATCACCGCTGCTGCTTTCTTCGAAGAGCATATCGGTTCTACTACGCATGTTGTTGAAGACTGGGAGAATGATTGAGCTGAAGATTGCAGCCCAAAAGGGTCTTGTAAAGAGATGACCATGATCCATCAGAATGTTGAAGAGTACTTCTATGCAACGCTTTCGGATCGCTGGTCTTGGATCTGAGGCTTGCTTAGATAAACCTGAACAAATAAAAACAATACTCAAAATCTAGAACCGAACTGAAAACCAAAATAACCAAACTGAAGTTTGTAAATAATCGAACGGTTCCTAAATGTCTAGACCGAAAAACCGAACACCCCATGCCTACTCAAATCATTAATTGTAAGTGTGTAGCAGTAACTGATAAAGAGTAGAAGCAAACCTGAAAGCAGAGGAACCCAATAAGAAACTTGTTCATCAAGCTCAGTAACACTCTGTCCATCAGATGAATCTTCCTTAAAAGCTGAGATGTTATCGTTCTTCAGCTTCTCGTTCAAGAAGAGTCCTCCTTCCGCAAGCTTCTGAGCGCAGAAACGAAGAAACTCTATGGTGTTGAAACCAATATCTCCTTCAAACTTGCTGCTGGTGAAGGTGATGAGGCATTTGATGCAGTCAGCGTATACCGATATCTCAGTTTCAGTTATGCAATGAAAATGATCCCTCACGATCTTCTCTATCGTCTCAAAAGCCAACAATACAATGTTCTTCCTCTCATCAATCGCAGCAGTTGTGAAAACCTTAAACCAAACAAGACCAATGTTAGAGGACACACTAAGAAAACAATTGCATTGAGAGAGAGAGACATTTGTTTTTTGTTTACTTACCGTGAAGACACTTTTCCAACCAGATTGCACATTGCTAACTCTACTGAGAACCATTTGAGAAACACATCTGACTATAAGCTCTCTAATCTCAGCCGAGCTGCTCTTCTGCATGACAACAACGAATGGTCTGAGAAACTCATGCTGGAAATGGTAGTTTGCTAGCTCCTCTCGCTCCAAGAACTTCATTGAAAGCTGACGAAGCGAGTCCATGACAAATATTGCAACAGAGAGATTCTCTGACAAGCCAACTGATACAAAGAAGTCAGAGAGAACGTTCCATATGCGAGACCAAACTAACCGGATCCGGTTCATGTTATAATGCCTGTCACAGTGAAAACAAACACTCCCATCATCAACCACATGGTTTCTTGTAAGACAAGTCTTAAAATGAGAGGACTTACGCTGTCTCCACTAGTTTCGTGAGGCTAAAGACACGAGGATCTTCCGGCGACTGAAGCTCTGACATGGAGACTTTACAAAGCGCTTTAACGAAAGCAACTATAGCTTCACTGTTCAGCCTCTGGCTATTAGCATAGACATGGTTCAACTCAAAGTTGCCTATCTGATCAAGCAGGTTCAAATTAGCAATGAAGTTCTTGATCTGCTCCGGAGTTACTAATTTGGGAACGGTTTTCACAAGCGAGGTACTATCATAAGAACCACCCCTGACAACAGCCATCACAGAGGGGTTCTGAAGAGCGCCACGTTTCTTTAAATGTGGAAAACCTAAAGCCTTCTTTTCATCTACTTCGGCCTTTGTTGTAGGGATGTAACGTGCGTCTGCAGGTGATGATCCTTCTCCCAAGAGTTGCAGATGTTCAATACGTGAAAGGCAAGTTAAAATATGCTCCCAAGAGCCTTGTAGATGGTTACCGTCTTCTATAGCTATTGTTATTATCGCCTGCATAACAAATATTAACAGATAGTTAAATTAAATCTAATATAAAACATGAATTAATTAGGCTACTAGTGACTTGTACCTTGACAGCATCAACATTTTTCTGCTTCATATCAGCAGCACAATGAAGATTAGTGAACTTGGCCATGGAAGTGACAAAAGCATCTCTCTGAGTTTGCATTCCCATAACTGCAGTGACGTGCACCGCATATCGGAAGCCTTGTAAGCACAGAGAAGTTGCTAGTCTATCATCACTCTGGTCAAGAGTGACACTGAATGCAGCAAGCATCGGTCCCCATGAGACCTCGAGTATGAACCTCAAGATGGAGACATCTGTAACACTATGATACACTGACCTGCAGACCAAGAAACAGAACAAAACATATTTTGATAATAACACCAAGAAACAGATAATAAACAACAGTATAGTGCTTACTCTGATTTCTCTGATTTAGCTTGGAACTGTTCCTGGATGTCTCTTATAAGGATCCTGTTGGCACCATGCGCTTTCTCATCTGGTTGCATCCAAGAAACCAGGTTGAGGATGCCGTCTAAGCCCAGTAGCTTATTCAAGCCGTTCACCTGTTTACTTTGTGGGGCTAAAGTATCCGAGTTCATCTTAATCTCGTCTTTTACAACTCGGTCATAGAGAGAGCCTAGATACTCTTCAGGTAGGTCCTTCCCATCATCTATTCCCCGGTTATTGCGAACAAAGTCAGCTTTCGACATCTAAAGTTGTACAAAGCATCATCAGAAACATAATAGGTACTGAACTTGATGTATAGCAGCATTACAAAAAGGAAGCAATAATACCTTATCCTTAACCATGTTGTTGTGTGCATCTGTGTTGAGCATAATCACAGAATAAGCCAGAACGTAAGCAGTGTCTGCACTTGTGAAAGAACCAGGGTTGCATTTCCAGTAATGTTCTGCAAATTTCTCCATGATTCTGTCGATTTTCTGCGCTTCACCTGGTAGCCTAAAACCGCGTAGAAAGAACCTTATCGCTTCAACAAAATCCTTCCCTTGGAAATTAAACGAGTCCACATATGCATGCATAACTTTAAGTGGAAGCTCCTCTCTTTCACCAAGATAATCACCAATCACAGTTCCATTCAGCCCTGCTGTCTTCATCAGAAACGAAGCCACTTCCTCAGGAGAGTTGCCTATTTTCTTGCTGCTTATGAGAAACTCTATACCTTTAGAAGGCTTCCTATTAAACAAAGATATACCCTTCTGCAAAAAAAAAAACCACCATCATTATTTGTCAGTGAACTCATATATATATCATCAAAAAGTTAATGTGTGCAAGCAAACCTGGAGTTCAATCTTGTAAGCTTTTCGTTGCTCAAGCATAGAAGCATCATAAGCATCAGGATTAGTATCTGGCTGTGAATCAGAGTCAGATATAGTTACTTCATCACCAATCTGGCTTGCATTACTACTATCCATTGAAGCATATATCTGCGAGCCTTTAGGCCAAACCGTCTCATTCACTTTCAACTGCTGATCCATCCAGTTTCCCATTGCCTTGACTACATTAACCAAAATTTTCACAGATTCATTCCTAAACGTACTATCTTGCGCTGGAGACAGAGTTGTCGATGAACCGGTGGGTGGTCCTAGAGCAGTTTTCAGAAGACCGTTGACAATCCTGCAATCATCTGATGGTATTTATAAGAGCCTTTAATACACTAATCATTTTTTTTAAAACGAGCCATGCATAGACTAATCTAATACCTTTCTAGTATGTTAGAGGAGTCTACATCGCAGTCATAGTTTACAAAGATATCGACAATCAACTGCGGATCTTGAGACATTTTCTCCAGCAAGTTGAGAACAGTCATCTTCTGTAGGAAACTAGGCTGGAGAACATTCTCCAGCACACGGAGGACAATCATGGGAAAGAAAATGCCGATCTCCGATTTCAGGACCGATCTAAGCTTTGATAATAAGCTCATGAAGATGGCACATTGCAACTGGAATATAGACATGATTGAAACCGCACTGTTCTTTAGTAGCGATAAGCATAAGTATTGCTTAACCGCATTGATGAAGCTGCATTGAGTGAAAAATAAAAAGTATTAAACACCAAACAAACATCATGATCATAAAACTAAGGAAAGATTGGGACACAAGTGACTTGCCTTTCATTAGACCGCCAAACAGGACCACCATTGTCGATAATGACCTTAAGCAACTCGAGAGACAACGTCTTACCCCTCACCATGATCTGATCATCGTTCTTCTCCTGTGACGAGAACCTCATCGACAACTTACACAAGTTCTTGAACAGAAGGAAAGCGTCTTGCCTCATCTTGCTCATATCCTCGGCTAAGGAATCAGCATCTCCGTTGTTTTTCTCGTAGCCACGGAAAGACGGAGAGTCAGGAGTCATAACGGTCTCCGTCTCCGGGTTCTGGAGAAGAATCTGAACCACATCGGGAGGGGGAAGAGGACTCCCTTGTCCCGCAGCCATTACTTCATTCACAAACCCCTGGCAGAAATAAACAGAGCTGCCTTCGTTGACGGTCTTGTCCGTGAACGTCAACAGCTCGTTCACGTACACGGTCTTGACCGTCACGTCAGCGAGCGAGTCCTCCTCCGATCTGGTGAAGATCACGAGCATCATCTGCGCGAGCACAGATTTCGCGCAGATCTGCGTCGTCCCGTTCAACCCGCCGAGGTAGATGTTGTAGCACGTCTTGACCACGTGGAGCAGACAGTCTCCACGGATCAAGACGCAGGGAGATCTGACTGCCGCGAGGAGGACGCGGAGGACGGCGAGCTGGATCGGCTCCTCCGCCATGGCCCCGACCTTGGAGACGGCGTTGACGAGTTTGAAGAGGACGGAGTCCTGCCTCGACGACTGGATCTCGCCGCGGATGACGGAGAGGGAGAAGAGCTTGAAGGCGCAGTCGAGAGCCGGCTCGACGACTTTGGAGTAGGCGGTGTCGAGGGAGAAGAGGAAGGGCTGGAGGACGGAGTCGGCGTCGGAGGAGGAGAGGCCGGAGACGACGGAGGAGGGATCGTGGGTGTCGTCGGGGAGGGACTCGAGTTTGTCGAGGACGGATTTGCAGGAGGAGACGAGGTACGTGTGCTTGCGCCACGCTGCGTTCTTGATGATCTTGTCGAGAGAAGGGCCGATCACGCGGCCGCAGCGTGTGGCGCCGCCGAGTGTTTGTGACGTCGACATCGCCCGGCGTTTGCGTTTTGATTTATTTCCGTTTCAAACTTTGAGAGACAGAGAGAGGAGCATTGATCGTACGTTTTTTGCGTTTATATACCTTCTCTGTTTGCTGAATCGGTAAAAGGCTTTCCTGCTGAAGAGGGAGGGAGAGAGAGAGCGTGGAAGTCACTTGCAACAGAAAGGCGCGTGCGATTCTCTCTGTCTTTTATTATTACCACTCGTCTCCCACGTCGCTATGATCTCATCAAATCAAATGTTTTCGAATATTTGATTAATACGATATATTAAATAAATGCATATTAATGGTCTCGAATTCGATTAGTTGACTTCGATGAAACGTAACCGTAGTAATCTCGTAACATATAATTTGCATGTAACAGTAGTAAGTAGTGATTATGATCGGAGACGTAAACTAATCCGACTTGAATGAGTAAAAGTCAAATGATTTCATGATTATTTTGGTTTCTTACCAAACCATTAGCCCATAGATTATTATTGTGTGTTTAATATTCCAAACCAACTTGTGTACAAAGACTTTTTCTCCTATTTACAAATGGACATACATTGGTTTTCTTGCAATATTCTCTTTTGCTGGCTATATGGTAATATACTTCTACAAATGTATGTATTATATACATTAGAATTGTAATTATATTTTGATTATAGTTGAATCAATTCACAAGTAGACGTTTTGATTTGTGTTTTGATTGGATCAAACCAAGTGCTGATGGAAGGGAAAAGATGTAACGTTTCAACTTATATCGATCATCTTAATTAACGAATTGACTTGGCGAACGAGAGAATTTTCAAAGCAGGCATTTTGTGTTTGACTTAATCAACTAAATGCTGTTTGAAGGAAGATGTATCTATTAGTGCTACGGTATGGTGAATCTGTAAAGTGTGTTCGGTGATGAACTAATCCCACCTTTCTTGACAAAACTTCCGACTAGCGTAACAGAGAAATCAGTTAAAAAGAAACTCCATGCTAACAAGGGAAAATGCATTATTTACATATCACATGCGAGGTATGGTCATTCAAATGATACAAATTGCGTTTAGAACTCCTAAAGTCCTAACCACACAATAAAGCTCGGCTAATAGGTTTCTAAGATGATCATACTACGATATAATTCAAGGGCATGATTAAGAAACATATTTTGGTTAAATTTGCAGTTAATTTCTTGACTCCAGGACTTCAAACATCCACAGTAGAACTCATATGAGATAGTAATAAGAAAAAAGAAAACAATCATCTGTAATAGTTACCAAGCACACAACTGATAAAAAGACATTAATTTGACAAGTTTGGTATATATGTATGTGATTAACAAACATGTATCTTCCCCGGGTCGTTCATGGTCGGTTGCCACCATATCTCCGGGACACAGCAGTGTCAGATAGTGTATCCCACACCTGCCACAAGGATGGACACAAATAAATAAACGTTAGTTTGCTTCATAGAAAACAATTTGTTGAATTTATTTGTATCAGTCACTACTCACGTTTAGCTTTCCTTTTTTGGCACCAATAGCGAGTAAGAAGGGGCGGTCCGCAGAGAATGAGATTGAGAAAACTCTTCCCTGTTTTGATAACGAAGTTTTAAATGGTGAACAAAGAAAAGGTGCATGGAACCAAACAAATGCTAATTCATGGCTCTTACAGCGTTTGGATTATGTGTAGCAATCCATGATGGTTGATTGTTTGAGAGATCCCACAGTTTAACACTTCCATCCTTGGATCCCGTAGCCAAAAGCTGCACAGCAAGGGGAATGACTCAAAATGCCAAACACACACACAAGAGAGAAAGAGAAAGAGATATGTATGTACACTGGGCGCAGTAGTGTTGTATGAGATGGAGGAGACTTCTTTATCATGAGCGTGGAGAGTGAAACTTGGTGATAAATCAGAAGCGCGTAAATCAAAACCCTTCACAGTTCCATCTTTGAGACTCGCCTAAGTTGTAAGAACAAAAGAAAAACCATTTATACAAGGAACACTATCAGAGATGTCAATTAAACGAACAAAAGGAAAATGTAACGCACAACAAAGAAGTGTTCGCTATGAGGATCCCAGGTCAAGCTTTCAACTTTGGCATTAGTAGACCATTTCATCCCCGAGTGAGAAGGGTCCCTTCCATCTCTCTGCAACAACAACATGATAAATTCAAGACTCTTTTAACACATGAAATGAATAAAACAATGGAAACAGAACAATCACCAAGACTACAGTGCGGTCATATGAGCCACTGAGGAGTACTTGTGGAGCATAGTGGTTCCATTCGACCGCTTGAACCTGTTAAAAGAAAAACAACAGATCATGAGCATTGCCACTTTATTAAGCATGCAAACAGTTTTCACATACGTACCACTTCTGTGTGATGCTCCAGAGTGAGCTTGCATTGCCCTGTAGCCACATCCCAAACCTTAACTTTTTTGTCGGCACTGGCACTAGCAATTATATTCCTATTTGTTCCGTTTAAGTCAAGTTAGAGTCACACACACACATGTCTAAAGAGCCATCACGGAATCAGAGTTTAAGCGTACCTAAACTCTTTGTTCCAAGCAAGATCAATTACTGATTGATCATCAGTATCACAATCTGATTTCTAGAGTAAGAGAATCAAAGACAAGTTAATGGATGAATTTGAATTACAAGAAAGAAGAGATACAAAGTTGGTTGTCACACCTGCCCGGCTCCTAGTTGTACACAAGGTAGCACCTCATTAGCCTGAAACGCATTATAAAATCATTCTCATGATTGATATAACATATATAAAGAGACAGCTACATTTACATACAACGTCAAGATCCCATATCTCAATAGTCGGCGATCCCATTGACCCGATAGCTACAAAGTTCCCTGCAAACACGAAAGCAAAACTTGAGATTAAAAAATTATAATATTATCACCAATACAGGAAAATGCATGCCACTACAATACACTACTAATGAACCTTTATCTCCTCCTCCTTTGAGAGGACAATCAAGCCATGCTGTACACAATGGAGGGTGAGATAGTATTATGTCTTGACGACAATACATGTTTTGAGGGCCCTCGTAATTGTAAACCTCGAGATAGTTGACGTCATCTTCAACTCTAGTGCAGATGATCAGTGAATCTGTTGGCTTAATTGTTATAGCATCGATATCGTCCGAGTCAAAGTAATCATCCTATATGATCCAACCACAACTCTCAAACATTCAGTACTTAATTAGTTTTTAAAAGGAAAAGATAATAAAAATGGCTTACGTACGTCAGTATTATTGTTCAGATAGGGATCCATGTCATTGCTTGGGTAATAAAGGTCTCCACGAGCAGAGCTAAACACATCAATCTCTGAGGAGTGAATGCACGTCAATGAACATGGAGGAATATATGAAAAAAATCTATAGGAAATAAAGGTAAATAAAAAACGACATATACATACCATCATCATCCTCATCATCATAGTTATCCATGTCGAGTTCTTTCATGAACTTGACTACCTCAGGATCAGTTGAAGAAGTAGTAGAGGTAGAAGCACCGTTGCTTATGGTACATGATTTTGCAAAAGATTTTGCTACAGCCTTGGCTTGAGCAACTTCATCATCGTCCATCTCTTCTTCATCCATATCACTCAGAGTACTAGTACATGCAATTATAAGTACGAGTGTTTTTTTTTAAATAAAAAGGACCAGAGAAAGCTTGGTTATACCTTTTCTTGAGAGTGCCATTTTTGATGAGCTCTCTGATCTTCTCCATAGAAGGAGGTTCGGCAGCAACGTCAAGCATGACTTTTGCAGCTCCTTTAGGTATCCATGAAACTGAACTTACCATTCTGCAAAACCATTAAAGAAAATAACAATAAATCTTTATCAATTCAGCTCAACTAGAAACCAAAAACCCATCATATTGAGTTGCAGGGCCGGATCTGGGCACAACCTAATGAAACATTAGGCTAGGCCCCCCAAAATTTTTAGAAGATTTTTACATAGATATAAATGCTCAAACATTAAATTCGGCCCCCAAAATTTCTAAGATTCTTAAGAAATGTTTCAAACCCTCAAATTCTCAGATGGCGGACCTGCTGAGTTGGAATCAAACAGAGAACAACATGGCCTCGAGAAAATTTACCTAAACATATCTTCGGTATCCCTGTTACTGAAAGGTTTCAACTTTGAGATCGACTCATAAGTTTGAGAGAGTCTATGAAGCCTGCTAGGGTTTTGACAGAGAGAGAGGGGCCGCTTAAAAACGTTTTGAAAGCAAATTATAAAAAAAAAGGGATTTCTAACCTACCCATTCTGTTATGGAAAGAAACAAACTTTCCAAAAGAAATTGAGATAACCGAACCAAGTTAACCGTACCACGAAGACAAAACAAAAGAAAACCAAAAAAAGGCTATTGATCGGACAGAAACATGACAGAGTCCACACATAAGTGTCATCGTTAAAAACTACATCGTGAAGAGAAGAAGGAATCTTCTGATTTCATTTTAAAAAGATTCTGAGATCTCTCGCACACGTACGTACACCTTTACTGCTTTTGGCTGAAGATCATCAAACGAGACACAGAGAAAAATGGAGAGCGACTCAGTGATGGTTCCGTTGCCTCTGTTACCGGTTCCGATAGAATCGAACTACAGAGCGTGCACCATTCCTTATCGATTCCCTTCTGATAACCCCAGGAAGGCTACTCCCACTGAGATCTCTTGGATCGATCTCTTCTCCAACTCCATCCCCTCTTTCAAGTTCCCATCTCTCTCTCTCTCTCTCTTTTCCTTTTTCTGAAAGGCAGATTCTTTGCTATGTTGTTGTTTTTGTTTCATGTGTCTTGTCAAAGCTTTGATTTTTTTGTCCAAAGATCTATGCTTCATCCGTTTATTGATCTGAATATTGATTGGTCGAAAGCTCATGTTTTCAGCTCTTTCTGTGTGTTTTCTTGTTGGGTTTTGTATTGATAACATTCCTGATCTAAAACTGCTTCCTTTTTTTTTTTGTTGCAGGGAGCGTGCAGAGAGCGATACATCTGTTCCAGATGCTCCTGTTCGAGCTGAAAAGTTCGCTCAAAGGTACTTTTTGTGTGTTCTATTGAGTTTGCTTTGAATGTTTCTTCATAATAGTTTCAGAAGGATTCTTTGATTTTATCTGCTACAAAAGAGGTACTGGTTTTAGTCAAAAGCGCTGTGTGTTTAATTTCTTGGTTGGAACTTTTAAGGTATGCGGAGATTCTTGAGGACTTGAAGAAAGATCCGGAGAGCCATGGTGGACCACCAGATTGCATTGTAAGTTAATATAACGCTCTCCTTGGCACACTAAGATTGCTTTTGTTGTTCACAGATATATTTGTTTTGATGTTTTTTTTGGCAGCTTCTTTGTAGAATCCGTGAGCTAATACTCAGAGAATTGGGATTCAGAGACATTTTCAAGAAAGTTAAGGTGTGCTTTCCTTTGTCAATGGCTTTATTCCAAAAAGCATGATCTCTCTTGACTGATTCATGATAAATTCAATAGGATGAGGAGAATGCTAAGGCCATATCACTGTTTCCTGAAGTTGTCCGTCTTAGTGATGCTATTGAAGATGAAGGAAAGCGCATTGAGAATCTGGTAAGAGGCATCTTCGCTGGAAACATCTTTGATCTCGGTTCTGCACAGGTATATTATATCATCTCTTTCCTTCCATCATCACATGTCTTTCTCTGAGTATCTTGATCAATGGATCTTGTTTTGTTTTTTTCCACTTATTGAAGCTTGCGGAGGTATTCTCAAAGGATGGAATGTCATTCTTGGCTAGCTGTCAGAACTTGGTTCCACGGCCTTGGGTCATTGATGACTTGGAAAACTTTCAAGCTAGATGGCTCAAGAAGCCTTGGAAGAAGGTTAGTCATTTAACTTCACTCTGTTTTTGTTCTGCTTACCTTATGATTTATCCTGATGTAAAGAGTTTGATCACAGGACAAACTGATTTGTTTTTATTTTTATCGTTTTCATTACAGGCTGTGATATTTGTCGATAACTCTGGTGCTGACATTATTTTGGGTATCTTGCCGTTTGCTAGAGAAATGCTACGTCAAGGAATGCAGGTGATTCTTTTAAGAACATTATCGTCAGTTCTTTAGTTAAAGCATATTCTAAATCGTTCCTGCTTTTGATTCTTCCCTTTAAAGGTGGTGCTGGCTGCTAATGAGCTTCCATCTATCAACGATGTCACGTATACTGAGCTTGCAGAGATCTTGTCACAGGTGCTATATGGAGTATTTCTATTTATTATTGTCCATGGCAGATTCAATAAAACTCGACCTTGACTTGAGTCTTTATTTTACCAGCTTAAGGATGAAAACGGACAGCTGATGGGTGTTGATATCTCGAATCTTCTGATTGCAAATTCAGGGAATGACTTACCGGTATGATATTCCAAAGCTCTTATAAGAAGGATGGACCCTCCAACATTGCATATTCCTATGTTACTGATTTGGCTTTATCCCTTTGGATTATTGTTTTAGGTTATTGATCTTGCAAGAGTATCGCAGGAGGTTGCCTACCTTTCAACCGATGCTGACTTGGTCATCTTAGAAGGCATGGTAAGATCTACAAGTCCCTTGTCTAGTCTTTAGGTTTCAACTTTCAGTAAACTAACTCCTTGGATTGTTCTGAACCCAGGGACGTGGAATAGAGACAAACCTGTATGCTCAGTTCAAGTGTGATTCCCTCAAGATTGGAATGGTAATTAACTTAATAGATTCCTTCTCCTCCTGTCTAAGGGAAGAAGGCTTATTGGTTTCTTGATTCTTTTCTCATTTATGCAGGTGAAGCATCCAGAGGTAGCACAGTTTCTGGGAGGACGGCTTTATGACTGCGTCATCAAATACAATGAAGTTCAGAGCTGATTGTATTCCACAACCTACATTTTTTTACTGCACCAAGCCAAACAGTTTATTATATTACAGACTGTTAGGCTTTGTAAGTTTTAGTTTAAACTCGCTATACTCTCTCTCTGCACTCAGATATAAGAATTGAAAACTCTTTCAACATTCATGATATGGTATTTGAAAGCTGGAAGAGCATTTCAGAGGAGTCTCAGTTAGGAGAACTCTGACAATATTATTTTAAAATCTCAAATTCATCAATACAATATAATGTGCTTTAAACAGGTACAATAGAAATGCATTGAAAGAAAAGAAAAACATAGGATGCAGTAGCAGAAGATAGATGTGTGTCTTAGTTGGTCTTGGTAGGATATGAAGCCATCTTGTTGATTCCGCAGATTCCCTCTGGTTTACCGGTGTTTCTCTTCATCCTAATAAACCCTTTCTCTCCCCATCTTGGTCCCCATGAGTTCTTCACAATAACATAGTCAGATCCCTTTGATGAACCGTACCCAACTGCAGCTACACCATGGTCTAGGTCTGTTCCACACTTCCCATTGAACACTCCCTGTAAGCAGCAAAACAAAGTTAAGCAAGATTGGATACGCAGAACACAAAGTTTAGCTATGAGAATGATCTTTTTTTATATACCCCTTTGTAGAACTGGAAGTCTCTTCCTGAAGCCTCAATAGCCACACTGACTGGCTGGTGAGCTAAAGCCTTCACCAGGCTTTCATCACTGTTTGCTGGGACATCTTCGTAGCCGCTGATTGTCACAACTTCTACATCCTCCTGTATAAGATTCACGAGTGACCAGTGTTTATAAAATGATGCATCACAATGTTAAGTTCTGAATCTATGTTTTGTTACCTTCTGCTCTTGGCAAATGCCTTCCTCCATGAGATAGGGGTAATCGTCTTCTTTGTGGAGTCCACCTGTGGAAATGATGTATTGGAATGCGTAGTCCATTAGACCTCCATTGCAACCATTGTTGTAAGTTGTGTCACAGTCTATGAGTTCTTGCTCTGAAAGCGAACTGAGGTTCCCTGTTTGGATCTGGTGGATCCCTTCAACCGCTGCAACTGTCGAAAACGCCCAACAACTACCTGCAATTACCAAAAACAAGATTGTTTATAAAAAGATCCATTCCAATCTCTTGTTCTGTCTACTTATGAACAAGAAAAATGAATGACAGAGGGAAACATTACCACATGAACCCTGGTTCTTGACAGGAGTCACAGCGCCTTTCTTCCTCCAGTCAACGGATTTAGGCAAGTCTGTGACGTCTCTGTACCTGAAGTTAGCAGAGGGCTGCCTCTTTCTAGAGAACTGCGGCTTTGCAAGTCCAAGATACTTCCTCTTGAACTCTTCATGGGTCAAATCTGCAAACTCGTTCAACCCGAGCCAGTAACTGCTGATCTCGTTGTTCCTCTGGTCTATATGCATCAGGTTGTCCCTGAACACCTCGAACCTGTGCACCTTCTCCTCCACGCTGTGGTAAGCCTTGCTGTGTTCTGACATCCATGACTCAAAGAGCTCTAGAAGATTATCAGTGGATGACAATTGCTCAGGTGTGTATCCAATGATGGAGAAATCACGGGCAAAAGCAGAGCAGAGGAGTGATGATGCTGAAATGGCGACCAAAAGAGAGAGTTTGGCAAGTGATGGTGTAGAGAAAGCCATAATTGCTAAAAGCTGTTTCACTGAGAGAAGAGGAGGAGGAAGAATGAGATGATGTGAAAGAGAGTAGAGGCATTGGGTTTATATACAAACGGGAGAGAAGACAAAGTCTCAAAGTATTGGCTTTGAAGCAAAGACAAGGATTAATATTAAAAAAAATTACACTAGTCTTCACGGTTGGATCTTCTCTTAGTTTTTGCCTTTTGCTCTAAGCGTGCAATTTTCAACACAATAGCTTCACGTTCAGACAAGTTGGTCACTATTAAACTATATCCTATGAAAGGAAGTTCTTTAGAGGCGAGAGAGCTTATAGTTTCTATTATTAGATTCCCACAGGACATACTACCTTTACAATATTGTCTGCATATTTCATCACCATTGACACAGCAATGCCGCTGGGAAAACAAACAGGAGAAAAATGTTTTTAATGTGTTAACCTTCTTTAACACATTAAACTTGAAAAAGAAGTTTTCAATAATAACTTTTAACCAAGAAAAATCGAACAAAGGAACATACTTTATTTGTTCGTCCTGAAGCTCATTACAAAACTAAGCATTAAAAGAGAGTATAAACCTAAGAAAGACATTTTTTTAAAGAAAAACAGAGCAAAAGCAACGAACCTCATTCTCGGATAGATCTCTCTGTGATCATATTCCGCCAAAAAAAAAAACACTGGAAAAAAAATCGGCAAGTTAAACAGGCTCTGTTTGTTGTTGTTGTTGGGCTTGTATATTAATGGGCCTTTTTTGACAAACAAGTGGTTCCTCTTCGTTTCAATAAACTTTTTTTTTTTTGTTGTGTAAGGTCAATTTACAGATGACAACAAAAGAAAACATGAAGCACACAAATAAAGTAAAAATGATTTTCATAAAACAACCTTAAATTTAAAGTTAACCACGCAATTGAGCTTACGCAACCTAAAACTGATGTAGGTATTATATCTATAATTTTATATTCACAAAGATTTTCACACAAATCAGTGGAGGTATTTCCCATTTCCTAGTACTTATAGGAGTATATTCATATAATAATTAATTATATAGATCCAACAATAATACTTCAAAATTTTTATAAAGAAACAAAAACAAAATAATGAAAATATGCATGTAATTGGCTGGGCATAAAAGTAAAATGGATCCCACACAGAGAGAGAAAAAAAAAGAAAAAGGAATAAAAACACAGCCTGTGTTAGAGCTGTGATCACTACTTCCCACCACCACTAAATCTCTTTCTCCAAAACTTTCATTTCTTCTTCTTCTTCATCTCTCTCTCTTTCTTTCTACACAAGTCAAAAAAAAGCAAATGAGCTCAATGATGGAAACTCTCCAGATTCGCAAACCCACTTCTCTCCCCGTCTCTCACCAACGCCTTAGCCCCTCCACTAAAGATGAGCACGGTGTCATACGCCGTCGTCTCTCTTCTCTCTCACTCAACCTCTTGAACCAACCGTCAGAGATCGCATCTCGGTTCCCCAAGTCCAAATCCGTGTCGGATATGGGAAAGCAAGTAGGAAGCTCCGTGAAAGAATGGTGGGAATGGGGCTGGTCGTGGATCCTCTCGAGGAAACCCGTTTTCATCAGAGATCTCGAGCTTAACAGAGAGGAAGCTAAAACGATCGGTTCACAGAACAGAGGAAGCATAATGCACGTCTTCTTCAAGCTCCGTTCTCGGATCCGCACTCTCATGGGGGGCTCTTCTTCCGACACTCTTCCCAAATACAAGCGTCAACGATGATGATTCTCAAATTTCAGACGGTTGAGATATTGTGATTTGTCTCTAAGAATATATATAATTGGTTTCCTTTTGGTGCAAGAATCAGTTGGGAGTATAATCAAATCATATACAAGCGACCATGTATCTTTTTGAAAAGAATGTGATTTTATCTTTTGTTGCTATAGTAAATTTGCCTAGATTTTTAATTATTTGTTTATTTGATTTGGTTTACATGTTGTGCAGTTTCTATTTTTGTATTGCCATTTCATAACCATGCAATTATATATATATAGAAGTCTGTTATGCTGTTATATTTACTTTTTACGCGCCAATCCCTTGGCAACGTTACTAGGTACAAAGTAAACCAAAAATCTCAAGACACATCAGAACCCCCCAGGATCCATGACCGACACCATTCTTTTACTAGTGAAACAGACACGTTATGTTGTTTTCAGATAAATAAAATAGTAATACTGTAAATATTTTCCCCATTCTGTGGAGGTTTTGTACGAAAATGTGAATGTGAAAAAACATAGTTTAAACGAAACGTCGGTTGCATTAAACTGAGATGCACAGCCGACATAGCATCTGTCGGTAGGAGTAATATCGTCGGTGGCAAATTGTTTGTTTATTTTTATTATCAAAATTTTTAAAAAGGACATACATTGTTTGACAAAAAAAAAACCTACACTATTTAACAATAAGTTTTTTTTTTGAACTAAAATTATTTAACAATAAGTTTCGTGATTCAGTGTGTGATCGGTCACGGTTATGCGATGTTTGCTTTAAAATCTGATTAAGTAAGCATCGGTTTAAAACTTAGTTTAAGTTACGACTGTGTTGATGGGCAAAAGAATGATACCAAAATTCATTTTATTATTAGTATAATAAGTTTTGTTAAAGGTTGCGGCGTTACAAAGCATGTGAATCTGAACTATGAATGTTGCCAACGGAGTATAATACAAGAAAATGTTATTGGTAGTGTTCCAATTTACAGATTGGTGCCAATGAATGATTTTGTGTCGAACAGCCTTGAGTTTTGGTTTTATTTGAGTGTGAAAGACAGATACACACCTAGAAAAAAAGCACACCTTGATTACATGATTGAGACTTGCTAGCTCATCAAACGCCGTTGGTGTTTTCATATTTATTTTAAACCCAACTGTGTTGTCTGATATTTGATGAAGGGTTGTAATCGTCTAGAAAGAAGAAAATATATTCAAAGTAAAACATGCTTAGAAAACACACACAACATAAAAAGACAAATTTCGTTTTACAAATACAAGATTGAACAGTTTGAAGATGAACAAAGGTCACTAAACATACAAACAACAACCATAAAGAGGTAAAGAGAAAACGATTAGTCACAATGTAGTTAAAACATTAGCTCGATCTTCCCACAGGTCTTTCTCCTTCTTCTTCTATGTGGTGAGGCATTAAGAGTGTTGATCCCATGAACAACAACAACACACCTTTGCAGTCAACAGATCAAAACACACAAGGGAAAAACAAACCTCTAAGCGTCTCTCATACTAATGTTTAGACTGTTTCTCATCGTTCTTCTCCCAACACCAGCATTTCCCTTCTGCATCATCTCCACAAACTCACCATAATCAATCTTTCCATCCTGTTAACATAATAAACAACAACATCAAGAAATTTTTTATCATCTGACGTCTTAACAAAGTCGTCGTCATAGCAAAGCTTACATTGTTTTGATCAACTTCTTTGATGATGTCTTCAAGGAAAACATCAGTCATACTATGCTCAACACACGCTTGTTGCAGCTCATCTATCGTAATGTAACCGCTTCCGTCTTTGTCAAAGTATTGAAACGCAGCTACAAGGTGTTCTTCACGTTCCAGTTTATTGAGATGGATAGTCGCTGCAATGAACTCGCTGTAGTCAATTGTCCCACTGTTGTCCACATCAGCCTGTCAATACAAAGAGCTCAACGTAAGAATATACACAAACAAGAACTTCACCGTTTGACCAAATAAGATAAAGGTTTGTACCGCTTCCATAAGATCATGGATCTCTGTGTCTTTCAAGGTGGATCCGTATTTCCTCAGGCCAGCTTTGAGTTCATCAAAGGTGATAGCACCGCTGTTATCAGTATCCATTGCCTGAAACATCTCTCTCAAACCAGCAATCTCTTCTTCAGAGAGACTCTCAGCTATCACCTAATGATCCCCAAAATCAAACAATGTCAAGAGAAGTAGACCATAGAAGATAAAAGGGATAATGCACAAACAAACACACAACACTCACCTTCAAAGCCATCTTCTTTAGTTTATTCATTGCAGAGAACTGCTTGAGACGTGAAAGAACAGCTGGATCTAGTGCTCTATCTGGTGCCACACCGTTCTCACAGATCCATGGATGACCTGAACAACAACAAAACAAAAGAGAAACAACACATAAATATAAGTCCAATGCTTGTGTGGCTGGTTGCTAAAAGTAACATGTGAATACATACGCAAGACTTCATGAGCGGTCAAGCGTTCTGCAGGCTTGGAGGATAACATCCTGCGGATCAAGTCTTTGGCACTGTCGGATATCACAGGCCACGGGTCTGAATCAAAGTCAATATATCCCTTCAACACAGCATCAAATATCCCTTGCTGTGTTTCTGATTCCAAGACAAAAAACAAAACACACTTCAGGTGAGTGACTGAGACTCTCTAAAAAGACTAAGAAACAAGGCTAACCAACACACAAAGTACCTGCCCAGAAGGGTGGGACTCCGCTTAGCAATATATAAAGTATAACACCAGCGGTCCACACATCAGCTTCAGGCCCATAACGTTTGAGCAAAACCTCAGGAGCAACATAATACGGACTCCCAACAACATCAGTGAATATTTGACCTGAAAAGATCAGCTTCATAAGAAACCTATCAAAACCACTCTAACAGTAACTCAGCTTCAAACATCATCATACCTGGTTTGAAAAAGATAGACAGCCCAAAATCAATAGCCTTGAGTGAAAAATCATCATCCTTATTAACCAACAAGAAATTCTCAGGCTTCAAATCTCTATGCATAACACCAAGCGAATGACACGCTTCAACAACTCCCACAATGATCTTAGTCAGCTCAGCAGCTTTCCTCTCGCTGTAATGCCCTCTCTGAATAATCCTATCAAACAGTTCCCCTCCAGCACAAAGCTCCATCACAATGTGGACATACAGAGAGTCCTCATAAGCTCCTTTGATCGTCACGATGTTACCGTGACCAGCCAGATGGTGCATGATCTGAATCTCCCTTCTAACATCCTCAACATCTTCCTTAGAGATCAGCTTCCTCTTGGATATGGACTTGCAAGCGTAGTCAACCCCCGTGGCGAGCTCCGTGCAGAGGTAAGTCGTGCCGAACTGGCCTTGTCCTAGCTTACGGCTGAGAGTGTAGAGATCACGAATGTTCGGTGTCTTGTGACCCAGGACGTAGTAAGCTTGGTTGTCCATGTTACGCCTCATGATTGGTTCTTTGGAAGGGATAAGGAGAGCTGGATCCTTGTGAGCTTCTTTGGAGGGTTCTTCTGAAGTGGGAACAGAGCGATCTGAGGAAACAACGTTGGTAGAGGATTTGGAGTTGTCTTCAGGCTTAGTGTTGGATTGGTAGATTTTGTCTTTGGAAGATCGACGGCATGAATTGCCCATTAAAGACAGCAACTTTCACTCTCTCTGTTCTTCATCCAACGAAAAACTGTTCATAGAGAAAAACAAAGTCAGACCCTTTACAAGATCAGAAACCAAATCTCATAAGCTAGAGGAGAAAGTAACGAACTTTAACAACCATAAGAAGATAAACAGCAAAACCCACTTATCAAGTATGTCCAGTTAAACCAACAAAGACAAGAACACAAGTACTACTAAAAAGTCAAGTCAAACATGAGTTTAGTTTAGTTTCAGTAAGATCCTTCAAAGGAATCAGAGACATAAAGAGGATCTAGTTATTACTTACCAGTAATCAGAGAATGGTGGAAGAGAAAGACTGAGAGAATGGATATGGATTGGGAATCTGATTTAAAAGGAAAAAGGAGAAACTTGAGAGACGAAGGGAGGTCGAACAAGAAGGGGAAAGCTACAATATTTTATTAGAGATTCAAGTTAGAATTAAAAAAAAAGAATAGATTTTTTTTTCAGTTTATTGATTGCTGAGAGATTGGTCGGACAATTAGATTCGTTGGATCATGGATGAGAGTTTTGTGTGTTAATAATTTACGGCGATGATTGTGCGACGAAAGTTCTTTAAGACTGCTGCTGCTGCTGCTGCTGCTTTTAGTGCTCACCAGCTACTTTTCTCTTGACCTGACCCTACGCGGTTTCCTCTCACCTTCTTGTCTTTGCATTATTTATAGAATAATGTTCTTTTTTGGTAGATTAGAGAATATTATTTTTTGTTCATCGAACAAAGATTAATTATAAGTTGATGGCCGTTGACAAAGCCAACTCTCTTTTTTTTTTGTCATTGAGTTTTACAATTTCAAATTTTGATTCAGATTTATATTATTCTAGTCTCATACTAGTCATGGACAAACTATCAAAAACAAACCGGAACTATAATCTGAAAAACTAGTTTCTTGTCAGATATTCAAATATGTCTTCACTATGAATTTTTTTTGGAGATCAGTTCATTTCGGATAATACCAAAAGTTAACTATTAACCAAAGTGCATGTGTTTGTTATTTTGGATATAAAATATTTGAATCAATATGTATCCCCAAAAAATCTGAATAAACACTCAATCATATACATAATAGTAATACTAAACTAAACTGACACAATTTATTTGGCACGAACTTGAACCCAACCACAAATTAAAAATATATGTATGGTTTTATTTTTCTATATTTGAAAGATTTAAAACATGAAAAAACTCAAATGTTCACGGCTAAAACTCTTAAGCCTTTCATTATTGTAAACATGGTCATCATAATAACTAAAAAAATGGGGTCAAAACAAAAGTTGGATTGGAAAATGACATTAGCATATTCGTTTTTATTATATTAGCATCACACCTAGCTAGTATTATTACAAGTTTGCAGCTAGGATATTAGCACCAGACACGATGTTTTTATTTATATGGTCAACACACCGAGTCCACGGCAAGAAGTATCGGTTTATCTAGCCGCCACCGGTTCAAGCCAATGAGTTTAATGGTTATAACTTAGAAGAAAGGTATGTACTGGAATAAAAAATTGATTAATTGAAATACATGTGTATTTGTCGTCTTGTCCAGTTCCTCCGTAAGCTTCATGCCACACAGTTGCAACAACTTGAGAGAATAAAGATATTTGTAGTAGACATTGTAATGAATAAAGAAACAAAAGCTATTGAAGTATATATGTTTTAAAGAATACAAAAACAAGGGTCCCTGAAGGAGATATTAGTCGAACTATGTTTTCTCTGTAGTGAAAGTTAACATGTGTTGTTTTTAGAGATCGCCAAGCCACACAAAGTGATCTCTTGCGATATCATGAGTTGATTTCTCGAAAGTGTCAGTCTACGATACATTATCAATAATGAAAATCAACTTTGAAACAACGGCTATTAGGTAACAAACCTAAGAACTACATCAATAGTACAACACCTTCATTCTAATTAGAGAGTTTGAAGTCAGACGGACTTGATGTTTGGTGGACTGAACATGGATCACATGACATCTGCATCTTATTTAACTACTCGAACCATGTCTTTCTCGGGAATGAAAAGATATGTTAACCTTTTGCGTTTGACCATGCAAACTATATATGTAGTGGTTCAAGAGTTTTGACATGTTGAACAAAACTATAGATGCGACCTGTTTTTAACTTGCTTGTGGTTATGTTGTAATCGTGTGATATTTCTTTCTCAATTCTTTCTCTTTTCTCTCCTAAAATGTTATTAGATATGATGAGCAATGAAAAAATATCTTAACTAATGAGCATGGTGCGTTTTCCCCTAATTCTACGGAATTTGAGCTGCAATGATGATGAACTGTTAGATGTAGACAGAAGAATCATATATATTCGGCTCTATTGTGTTCTTATATTATGTGGTGAGTGCTTTGTTTCCATACAAAACTTTTATTATATACGTCTCTATGGGAAATTATATATAAAAAGCCTGGAGCCAAAAATACTCAAAAAACAAGTTGGATACGTATTTTCTATGTTCAAAATACATCAACATCTACGGTCAAAATATATGAACTTAAACAACAACGTCTAACAAATACATTGATATTTGCTTTCAGAAAGCCAATAGTTGTAGTCACATGCATATTTTTGTTTTGTTGATCAAGTCTTGTAGATCACAAATACAAGTCGTGATTTGTGTTAATAAAAAGGTCGAATGAAAGGTAAAACGATTGCCATTATACCTTAGTAAAATCATCGTTAGTTTCTTTTTCTTTACTGTATAACGAGTTTGAATGCTTTTGGAAAACGAATATACGAATCAATATAACTTTTTTTTGTAAATTAAAAAGATAACCTTTTCCCCCTTTTAACTTTGTAAGAAAAATATTGTAATTAAGGTTAAAATGTTCATCTTGTTGTAACATACGACACGACTCACACTATTAAGCTAAAGTTAAAGTGTCTCATTCTGTCTGGACAATATTCTCCATTATTGAGAGTTTTTCTTTCTTTCTTGGATTAATTATGAAAAGTTGAAATGATTCGAAGATGCTTTTCGGATATGTAAACAAACTAAACTTTTACTTTACCAATAACTTTTTTTCCATAATAACATCAGATATTTTTCCATAATTTCTCGTATGATCCCTATACATCAAATATTTTAAAAACCAATCCTATCTTTATTTCATATTTACAAAAAGTACCAACCTTATGTCGACCAAAGAAACTCATTAATTCCGAAGACATCATCGCATGGAGAGTACAATTGATAGAGAGGTAATTAGTTTACCTTGTCACCTCCTCTATAGAATCCTAGTTTAATACAGTAGATTAGATTTGTACTTCACGAGTGTCTGACAAGATGGTGTAAGAGAAATGTGAAAATATTTAACGGTGAGAATGAATGATGGTACAAAACTCGTGGACCCATTATTAAGATTAAAAATTTGGTGTTTGAATCCTCTGAAAGATTCTGTACGCTAACCACAAGAGAGAGAGAGCAGATACGTGGTTCGAGAAGACAGGAGCAAAGCGGCAGGTGTCGCTAATCCCACAGGCTCTGTTCACAGTCCTTTCGTAACTTTAAAAATATTTAACTTTTTTTTTAAATTATAATCTTAATTTAACCAAAAGGGAAAATAAAAAAGAATGCTTTATTTTTATTTTGTGATTGCGGAGTGACGCCATTGAAGCGGCTCATCACTGATATGATAGTGTGGCTTATTCTACCCTCCAGAGTGCAACTTGCTAACCCTAGTTCCCATCTCTCTCTCTCTATATATCACTACCCTCAAGGGCTTGCTTTAGATTCTCTTCTCTTCTCTTCTTTTAATTTCTTCTCTTTGATTGTGACACATCTGGGTTTTACCTCTGTCTCTCCCCAACACCTCTTAAGGTTCTGTTCTTTGACGTCACTTGGTTGTTATGTTCTTAGGTCATGTTTTTTTGGTTTTATCTCTCTCTCTGTTTCATCTTTTACTCATAAGGGTTTTGTTTAAATCTATGGACTTTCAGGTGGGTTTTGACTCTGTTTTGAGAAATTCACTTCAGATTTCTCGAAAGGAGAGAAACGAATTATGAGTGGAGCTGTGCTTGTTGCTGTTGCTGCTGCTATTGGCAACTTGTTACAAGGATGGGACAACGCAACTATTGCAGGTAATTGATTTGTTTTTTTTTTTATGAATCGTTAGGATCAGAATCAAAAGTGAAGATCTTTTGATGATTAATTGATACAATTCTCAGATTCTGTTTCATCCTTGTAAGCTTATTATCTCTTTGGGGTCTATGCAGGAGCTGTGTTGTACATAAAAAAAGAGTTTCATTTGGAGAGTGATCCATCAATGGAAGGCTTAATCGTGGCCATGTCACTTATTGGTGCTACTCTGATCACAACATGGTCCGGAGGAGTAGCTGATTGGCTTGGTCGCCGACCCATGCTGATACTCTCATCAGTTCTCTACTTCGTTGGTTCTCTAGTGATGCTTTGGTCTCCAAACGTTTACGTCCTGCTCTTAGGAAGACTCTTAGACGGGTTCGGAGTCGGTCTTGTGGTCACGCTAGTTCCCATCTATATATCAGAAACCGCACCTCCCGAGATAAGGGGACTGTTGAACACGCTTCCGCAGTTCACCGGCTCCGGAGGGATGTTCTTGTCTTACTGTATGGTTTTCGGAATGTCTCTGATGCCGTCTCCTAGCTGGAGGTTGATGCTCGGCGTCCTCTTCGTGCCTTCGCTTGTCTTCTTCTTCCTCACCATCTTCTTCTTGCCTGAGTCCCCGAGGTGGCTGGTGAGCAAAGGTCGAATGCTCGAAGCGAAGCGGGTTCTTCAGAGGCTACGTGGTCGAGAAGATGTGTCAGGTTAGTCTTTAGATCATTCTCAGTCTAATTTTTACATCAGTGCGGATATTTTTTTGACGAAAAATATTACAGACGATTCTATTAAAATGAATATTATATATATTTTTGGTCTCTTGAATGTATTTATGTGGCAATGCATATAGGTGAGATGGCTTTGTTGGTCGAGGGACTTGGCATTGGAGGTGAAACGACCATAGAGGAGTATATAATCGGACCTGCGGATGATGTTGCTGATGATCTTGACATAGCTGTGGATAAGGATCAGATTAAGCTGTACGGTGCGGAAGAAGGGCTGAGTTGGGTTGCTAGGCCGGTGAAAGGAGGAAGCACTGTGAGTGTTCTGTCTCGCCACGGGAGTACGATGAGTAGGAGGCAAGGGTCGTTGGTCGATCCGCTCGTTACGCTGTTTGGGAGCGTTCACGAGAAGATGCCGGAGACTGGGAGCATGAGGAGCGCCCTGTTCCCGCATTTTGGGAGTATGTTCAGCGTGGGAGGGAATCAGCCGAGGAATGAGGAATGGGATGAAGAGAATCTTGTGGGAGAAGGCGAGGATTATCCGACGGACCGTGGAGAAGACTCTGATGATGATCTTCATTCTCCTTTGATCTCACGTCAGACGACAAGCATGGAGAAAGACATGCACTCAGGTCAAGGACCTCTTTCTACGTTTAGACACGGGAGCCAAGTGCAGGGAGCTCACGGGGAAGGAGCGGGGAGTATGGGGATTGGAGGTGGATGGCAAGTGGCGTGGAAATGGACTGAGAGAGAAGATGAGTCAGGACAGAAAGAAGGTGGGTTTAAGAGGATTTACTTGCATCAAGAAGGCTTCCCTGGATCGAGACGCGGCTCCATTGTTTCGTTGCCTGGAGGAGGTGAAGGAACCGGTGAGTCAGAGTTTGTGCAAGCGTCTGCTTTGGTTAGCCAACCGGCTCTTTACTCCAAAGACCTTCTCAGAGAACATACAATCGGTCCTGCCATGGTTCATCCATCCGAAACAGCTAAAGGGTCGCTCTGGCATGATCTTCAGGATCCTGGTGTCAAACGTGCTCTATTCGTTGGTGTTGGCCTTCAGATACTTCAGCAGGTAATCTAGTCTCTTGATAGAAACATCAATATCAGTATATTAAGTTATGTTTTGTGAAACACAGTTCTCAGGGATCAATGGAGTTCTTTATTACACACCTCAAATCCTAGAGCAGGCAGGTGTTGGGATTCTACTATCAAACTTGGGGATTAGTTCTTCCTCATCATCTTTACTCATAAGTGCATTGACAACCTTTGTGATGTTACCTGCAATAGCTGTTGCAATGAGGCTCATGGATCTCTCTGGTCGAAGGTGATTAATCAAAAAAAAAAACTTAAAAACATCCTTTGTTCTTTAATCCATTAAAGCTAAATGTTGTGTGTGTGTGTTTTGCAGGACGTTGCTGCTCACAACGATTCCAATCTTGATAGCATCTCTAATAGTCTTAGTAATCTCGAATCTAGTCCACATGAACAGCGTTGTCCACGCGGT
Organism: Brassica juncea; assembly: GCA_018703725.1. Lineage (NCBI taxonomy): Eukaryota > Viridiplantae > Streptophyta > Magnoliopsida > Brassicales > Brassicaceae > Brassica > Brassica juncea. The sequence continues at coordinate 64,496,733 of CM031939.1, forward strand.
CTTATCAACAGTAAGCGTTGTTCTCTACTTCTGCTTCTTCGTGATGGGGTTCGGTCCTACTCCAAACATCCTCTGCTCAGAGATCTTCCCAACTCGAGTGCGTGGAATCTGCATCGCCATCTGCGCCCTCACGTTCTGGATATGCGACATTATCGTCACTTACAGTCTCCCTGTGCTGCTTAAATCCATTGGGCTTGCTGGTGTGTTTGGAATGTATGCAATCGTCTGTTGTGTATCATGGGTCTTTGTGTACCTTAAAGTCCCTGAGACTAAAGGTATGCCACTTGAAGTCATCACTGAGTTCTTCTCTGTTGGAGCTAGACAAGCTGAAGCTGAGAAAAACAACTGAGAAACTAAAAAAAGACAGGAGGTTCAAGTTTGTAATGTTACCATGTTGGTGTGGATTTGTTGTTGTGTTTCTACTTTGTGCAGTAATAATCATCTCTCTGTTTCTTCTCCCTCTTTATGGGGAGAAAAAAGTTTCAGACTTTCAATTACAAATCTCTTTATTATCATTTATCCAATGTTCATTGGTTATTAGTTAGGTGTTTTTTCATTAGATTATTGATTAGAGCGTTTTATATGAGATTATTGATTAAGCGGGTGTGTAGACCGATTTTTTGAGCATCTATATATAAAAAAATCGGTTTATAAGAATTATTTCATTTAGGTCTGTATTACAGTCTATGCACTTTTTGCAAAATCCAATAATTAAGAACAATTCCACTGATAAACTTAAAAATAAACTGGAAAGATAAAGGGAGATGCAAAGTTCTTTCTTCTATAAGATTATACAATACAGCTTAAGCTTTGTCTTGCAACTTTATGTTTTGCATTGCCATTAACATATACTTTATATACACATATAGTGTTAAAAATGTTCCATATACTTTTTGTCAAAATCCCCTGTCCTTTTACTACTAAACGTATGAGGTTGTTGTCTGCACTGCATTTCTTCACTGCAACATCTTTGAACCATGAAGAAGATGGATGGGCTTGAGTGATGATTGGATCTGTCACATTGGTTAAGAAGACTTTAATGAAAGATCATCGTTCCGTTTACGTTTCAACCTTCGGTTGGACTCGGTTTCTTTTTCATCAAAATAAGCTAGAAACGTCTGCAGTGTTTTAGAACGTGACACTTCTGGTGAAGGAACTGCAGCTTCTTCCTCAGGCTTGTGGTGGTTACAGAAGCCACGGACTATCTTGAAGAAGTAGATAAGGAGAGAGATGAAACAAGCAATCCCACAGAGGAGGAATAGTCCCCAGAAGCTACGGAGCTTAAGCTGTTCTGGATCATCATCTGACTCTGAACCATTCAGGTTACTGCAGTTGGACTTTGAAAGCCACTTGTCATGTATCTTTTGAAGCTTCCCTGTTTCCGACAGACCTAAGATGGCCGTTGACATGTCAACTGCTAACGGAGAGTCTCTTGGGAATGCCTTCAAACAAAAACACAGAAAAAGATTATCAAGAACAGTGTCCAAACAAACAAGCAGAAGAGACATGTTGAATGCGAAGTATACTCACAAACCCCCAGCCGCTTCTGGTGAATTCTTGGCCTCTAATGGCAAACCCACAGAACTCTGAGAGGAAGAGGTCAACGTAAGGGCGTTCATCCACAATCGCAGCGACAGTTCCGTTCTGAAGAGCTGTGGCGTATTCTTTTGGAGAGCCGAGCGGCACAAGTCTGGACCTAGCGATGTTCAGCTCATCGATCATGTAGTTTTCAGCATAAGAACCTATCTGAAACCCAACACGTCCGCTGCTGCTGATGAGTGTGTCTACTCCTTTGATCGGTGAGTTAAGCTGTTGCACTGTGAGAATCGATGTGAGACTAGCTGTGTAGCTTGAGGTGATGATCAGAACCACAAATAGCCAGATGAGCAACACGATACGACCGAGTGTGCTCACTGTATTCTCTCCTGCAAAGTTTGGATTGCTCCAAAGATGTTAAAGAAATTCTATAACACACTCTAATAGCTAGCTGTACTTTCACTAGGCCTACTTGTTCAGATAGTTCAAATAATTCAGTTTTCTCAGTTAGTTCGGTTCAACATAAATCTTAACGAATTAATCCGAAATAAAGTCCAGTTCGGTTTGGTATTTGGTTAGTTTTTTTTTTTTAAAAGATTCGATCAAAGTTTTTTTTATTTCAGTTATATTTTGGTTTAAGTTTGTTAAAATTTAGGTTAAATTTGGTTAGTCCGGTTATTTTTTCAAAATTTGATTGATTCGGTTAGTTTGTTAGTTTGGTTCGGGTTTTGGTATGGCTTAAGTTATAACTTTGTTTTTTCTTTTAAGAAAACTTAAATAATCGATTGCCGAACCGAACCAAAAACCACTTAAAAAGACAAACCGAATCGAACCAAACTCCTAAACTCAAATAACAAAAAAATTCAGTACGGTTCGGAGTGTTTGGTTCAAAATCTCAGCACTTAAGTTTCAGTATGGACTTACTGTGGGAGAAAAACATCGTCGAGAAGCTGAACCTGCATGAACAAAAGAAGTATAGCTTGTGAGGTCTTTAGGTATGTTATACATACGCCAACATATCTATATAGTGCAGCTTTAGTGACTGTTTACTAACCAGAGTATAGTAATAATTTGTCTCCTTGGAGGTCCACGGAACTCATCGTTCATCCTATGTTCAAGAATCCATATTACTGATCCAACGATGAGGAAAAAAGCTGCCGTAACAGCCCACATAGGAGGAGTAAAAGGGCGTAAGAACGCCCAAGGAGTATCATTTAGCTTTGTGACAGGAGCAACCACGACAAGCCCTGATTCTATGTATGGCTGAGTGAAATCCACAATCCTTGTTCGCTTTGTAACAATCGCTATGTCTCCCACCACAGCATCAAACACCTGAAGAAACCAAAAGAAAAAAAGAAGCTCAACAACACTGTCACAAGCATCATCAAGTCTCTATTGGTCCTTTTTTTAACTCACCCCTGTAGTGACATTGTCGACAAGATCATTGTAGTTTGGGTTCTTGAGACCGTCTCCAAAGAGAATGAACTCATGAGTAACCGGATAAGAAAGCAGTTTTATCGCAGCTTCAAAGACATTAATGGCGTACCCATCCATTTGGTTACTTCCATTGACCTTTGACACAAAGTCCTTAAAGCTTGCTCTGTTAGGCACACCGATCCTCAACCTTCTCCCGTTGTTAGGAAACACCCATCCACGCGGCGTAACAGTAGTCCCACCAGGCCAAGTCACGTTGTTCAGATGCTGGTTTGAGCTCGAACGGTTCGAAGGCTTGCTGCGTAGTAGCTCAGGAGGTATAACAGAGAGACCAGAGTGGTTAGACCAGTACCCTATCTGCCTAAGCCCGTCACCGACCACGTTTATAACATCGTACGCAGGCTGAACCATCGATCTGTCCGGAAGAAACTGCACTGGACCGGTAACACCCGACATCTTTGTCTTCACTATATAATCAAGAAACTGTTGTCCTTGATCAAACATGCTCAACGCACCTAGGTTCAGCGACCCTCCCTTCAAGTGGTTTAACTTCGAGTCACCGGAGAAGGAAATGTTGGCTCCGCTATCAAGAAGACTCTTAACAGCTCGAGCAATGATCCAGACCGTGTCATACGCATAGAGTCCATAAACGTTTAATCCAACTTTACTTCCGTTGCTCAGCTTGTTCCACCGTGCCGCAAAGTCTCTTTTCTTTCTTGACTCCGGAGTGTGGATACGGAGAGTGAGCACTCCTCTAAGAGACTTAGCCACCTTGGGAAGAGACAGAGGGTTAGCCGAATCCAACAGAGAAGTCAACCAAGTCGTAGCGATCCAGACATACCCTTTCCCCATCATGCCAAGCCTTTTCGCTTCTCTAAAGATCATCCGACCTGTTTTTTTTTTTGAATGAATGTTAAATTTATTCGAATCAAACAAACTTTTGTACAAAGAATGCGGCTCTATAGAATCATCCTACCTGTTTTTAGGAAACGTGTTCACGATGATCACACGAGACTCCATCCCTTGAATCTTAACCAACTCGTCAACAATCTCGCGAGAGTTTTGAATCACCACGTCAAGAGGAAGCACCGCCTTGTAAGAAATCTTGCAGCGTCTTCCTTCGAGCTCGTCTCCTAGAGACGTCACACCGTTCCTGCTGTTGTCGTCGTCGTTGTACAAAGCTATCACGTCGGACCAGCCGTAGTAGGTGATCATCTCCGCGATGGCACGCATCAGAAAGAGGTCGCTGGGTGCTGTCTGGACGAAGAAAGGGAACTGTAGCGGTGAGAGACTAGGGTCTAGCGCTGTGAACGAACACATGGGGACGTTGAGCTCGTTTGCGAGGTAAGAGAGTACGTGAGCCATGATTGATGTCTGAGGACCGATTATAGCCACAGAATCAGTCTCCATGAATTGCAATGCTGTGATATAAAAAAAACAACAACACAAGTATAAGTAAGAGTTTAGTTTTCTAGACAAGAATCAGTTTCTCCTAACCTTTCATGATGCTGAGGAATCCATTGCGCTTGGCATCATACATGAGTATACGCAGTTTGGAACCACCGAGGAAGGTGGGGTCGGAGTTTACATCATCCTCTGCAGCTTTCAAGGCAATGTCTGCAACTTGACCATATAAAGTGCTTAAACTGAAGATTGCTCCAACATTAATATGATGAGGCCTTGAAGAAGCTCCCTCTGAAAGTATTCCATCACCACTAAGAGCAATTAAGCAGCTGAACAGTACCAAAACCCAAAACATTGCTTATGGCTTAATCAGTTCCTGAAACACCCAAGTTTAATAAAGCAAACAACAATTAAGACAAAGGTTTGAGACAAAAACTCCCAGAATCATTTGTGAGCCAGCTCAGCAGAATCAAAATGTTTTTTTTCCTTTTTTGGGGTAAGAGCAAAGAGTAAGATAAGAGAAAGATAAAGCAAAGAAAGTAGCTTTCACCGGAAGTGTGAGAAAGTGTGACGAGGAATATAAACCCTTACCTCAAACATATAAGAGAAGACAACGCTTGGCAAGGAACTAGTGGCAAAGATGCCAAACCCCAAACCAGAACCATCCTTTTAAAAAGGAAAGATTCGTCCAGGACAGCAAGAAAAAAAATCTATCTGAAAGAAAGGAATGAGAAATGAAATGGGAAGAACGAGTGGGTATGCTTGAATACTTGGGAAAGTTACAAGAGAACTTTTTTTGTGGGATTTGATTACTTTCTAATGGGCACAGTAACAGGGTGAGAGAAAATGTTGAGAAGAAGAAAAAAAAAATTACATAAGACAGGTAGACTAATCAACAGATAATTCGACAGCATTAACCATGATTAAAACTCTAAACATTATGCTTTTGTTCTGTTTTGCAAGTTGACGAAGTGACCCTCTTCTGTCCCCTAGCCAAAGAAAAAAGGATGATTAGAATGTTGAGTCTGAAGAAAAAACAGAATGTTAAAGAGTTATTTAATTAAAGAAACATATGCTTTTCCTACTGGTAGTCTTTCTGTTAATCATTATCTGAGAATCATTAAACAATACTACTATATAAAATCTTATATAATAAAGTTGACTTTTTTATCTCCATAGGGGGAAAAAATGCCACTTGTCCTTCCTAAAATTTATTGCATTTTTGACCCAAAATTTTTATTGCATTTTGATATTAAGCCAAATCATTTAAACCATTATGACAAACCCACATAATATTAAACTTTCTTTTCCTCTTCATGCTTGCAACCTTCCTAGACTACCACACGGAATTTACAGAACCTAAAACCCGTTCCTCGACAAAATTACAAATTAATGGCTCCAATTAACCTTTACAACTTCCTTACTTTATAGCAGCAGTTTCCGTTTAGTGCTTCTATTATAACAATTCTAATCTTCAAACCTTTAATCATCTTTTCCATCTGGTTCACCTCGAAATCTTGGAAAACCCATCACCTCGATCATCACTGGAAGATTTTTTAGAGAATCAAAGACATCTTTAGCATTTCGGTATTGCTAGCAACGAGGAGAATGGTGAGTACTTTCTTTGCCAACTGAAATTAGGTAAGATTTCGTGCATAATTGTCCTTCCTAAAATTTATTGCATTTTTGACCCAATTTTTTTATTGCATTTTGATATTAAGCCAAATCATTTAAACCATTATGACAAACCCACATAATATTAAACTTTCTTTTCCTCTTCATGCTTGCGACCTTCCTAGACTACCACACGAAATTTACAGAACCTAAAACCCGTTCCTCGACAAAATTACAAATTAATGGCTCCAATTAACCTTTACAACTTCCTTACTTTATAGCAGCAGTTTCCGTTTAGTGCTTCTATTATAACAATTCTAATCTTCAAACCTTTAATCATCTTTTCCATCTGGTTCACCTCGAAATCTTGGAAAAACCATCACCTCGATCATCACTGGAAGATTTTTTAGAGAATCAAAGACATCTTTAGCATTTCGGTATTGCTAGCAACGAGGAGAATGGTGAGTACTTTCTTTGCCAACTGAAATTAGGTAAGATTTCGTGCATAATTATATTTAAATGAATCTATGTATATGGATCAGAAGATCCCTGCATATAGAGTCTTGATGCAATCGAATGATGGGTCTCTGGTATTCATAACTACGAGGATAAACTCTCCAAAGTAGTTAAGCTGTTAGGGGTGGTTTCAAAGGATTCAACACCAGCAAGTAGTTATAGAGACTGCAATGCTCAACGAGAAAGGTATTAAGGGACCATTATATATTTTTACTGATTTTTTCTCTGTGTTAATAGCTTTACTATTGGTGTATATTCACAGCTGGATTAACATAGCATATTAAGTTTGACATTGCCTCAAACTAAAATTGTGTAATTAAGGTGAGGACAAAAGATCTTCATATACAAAATGTTTGTTCTTTTGTGAATACACAGAAATAACTTTCATATATTTATTTTTAAGTTAGATTTTCTAACTGTGGTTTGGGTTAATGCTAACTAAGCTTTAATGTTCTGCAAATAAAAAAGAGACCTCAAAACTGGGGAAAGCCAGAAAGAGGTGGATCTTGCTCAATTCCTGCTTGAAGATATCATGAGAGGTCAAAGGTATTTCTGGTTCCTCCTATAATATCACTTTATGAAAACAAATAGTTCACTTTTTCATAAAGCTTTCCCAACTATCATGGTTCTACTTTAGACTTCTATGACATCTCTGTTAAATGAGTTCTTTTGTTTTTACTTTATTGAAGCCTCAAACTCTGTATTTAGGCAAACATAGAGGCAAATGGGATGATCATTCAATATCAAAGACATCAGTCGTGGTAATTTAGACAAAAGAAGTTTCATATCTGATAGAATGTTCACACCGATGTTAATAGCAGAGCTTTTGTTTGGTCTCACTCTGACAATGATGATCTTGTCAAAGAACTGCCTAGGCGCTCAACTCAGAAGATCCACCAAAAGAATATTGCAGATAGATTCAATGCATCGATGTTAAGGAGTCAGCTACAATATGTAATAACAACCATTCCGGCGAGATAGCAGAACATGAGGATGGCAATATTGAAACAGTATCGGCCAAACCGTTAGGTTGAGAAGTTGTAACCACATAGTGACTGTGCCAGGCATGAGCACTCCACCAGAAGACCTAGGGGCGGAATTCCTCAGAATACCAAAGAGTCACAAGATTGTGTTTCTTGGTTTGGAGTTCGGTTCTAGAGTGTCGAGGAATGATTATGTGCCTTCTTACGGGAGCCTTATACTTGGGTTCATAGCATCATAAGTCAGAACCCATTGGAACTAAGTTAATGGATTGAAGAAAAGTTATGGGTGGAAGCTTGCGCACATGCTGTTCAAAACGAGAAGTTACCAATGTGAGTGGTGGATAAGTGATCTGCTTCGAATGTGTAAGAACTAACAACTATGGTTCATCATCAAGCGGGGAAAAATATGTCAGAGATCGCCCCAACTTCAAGATCATCAAACACCAAAGACGACATAGGTGTGGTGACCCAGATGATACAAGAGCACTGAGAGGCAAATTAGAGAATCGATGACTCACAAAGAATCAACCACAAAAGAGCAATAAAGGAAAACTGATGAAAGGAGGATGTTGGGTGTTTCTAGAGTGTTCTTGAAGATTTGGTCTTTTAAAGAGAGAAGTGGAGAGATGATAAGTAGTTCAGGGGCTTTGAACCATGGTTCTGTTAATGGTGAATCTAAGTCTCCATCCACAAAAAAAAAGCATTAGAAAAGGCAATACCAAGAAGGAAAAAATATGTTTCATCTTTATTTATATTATTATCATTTTTTGGGGGGTTAACATAACTACTTCTTTCCACGATTTTAAGCATCTAAAGTAGTAATGTTTCGTCTTCCCCTTAGATCTTTAATTTTCTTATGTAACTTTGTACTTAATATACTATTATTAGATCAATCTTCAGTGTCAAATATACAAGCATGCAACAATCATTTTCATGATAATTTTGTTTAATTTTAAATATCGCATTACACTTAATATAGTAGTAACATGCATAAAGTCTGATTCTGCATCCAATTGGGTATTTGAATCTTACGGATTCGCTTTCTATCTGATCTCGATCATAATATAAATTATTGCATTTTCAATAAATTTTTAGTTTTATAATTTTGTGTTCTATAACAAAGTAAAAAGTGGTATTTTCAACTCAAATCAACAAAATTTAATAAAATTTACAATATAATTTTAGAATAAAAACATATTACATTTATTTTTCCAGTACAAAATAAAATTTCAAATATTTTACAAAATTAAAATATATTTTGATATAAAACAATTTTAATGTAAATTCACCCGCCCGTAGGGCGGGCCAAGCCCTAGTTATAAATAAACTTTTGCGGTTAAAAAATATTTAATCTAATTTTAAATTAGACCATGATCCAATGCAGTGACTCGTTTTATTTGACTGATAAGGTCTGAGTATATTGGTTAAGACTCTTAAGTTAAGAGGATTTTTCCACATTGAAAACGTCTTTCAACTGTTTCACAAAGCCCCAAACATGTAACACTTAATGGGCTATTCTTTCGTTTGTCATTTTTATACCCACCCCACACATAAATTTACAGATGCTGGTCCAATAGAAAACCTTAAACCTTGTTACACGTTATGAGGGAGAGAGACAAGTTTACATCAAAACCAAACGTGATACGTTCTTATTATTCAAGAACGCACGCACGCACGCACGATGAAGTAAGAAAAAAGGGGGATAAAGTGAAGAGATGTGTTAAATTGAGAAGAGAAAAAAGGGAAACTAGGCAATACTTAAATGTCCAAATATCAATAGTGTAAATCATGGGAGAGTTATGTGGAAGCTCCACCGAACTTGGGTAATGGAAGACAAAAATCCACTTCCGAACAACGTCTTTACCTTTTCCAATATAATGCTCCTTTCGTCGCTATCTATGAGTTTTATGGTTAACTAGTTGACGTTTTGCACTATAAAAACTTGTTTCACACTTTCATTGAATGTGACATTTTTTTTTTGTAGAAGTACACAACGGATGCAATTGGAATGCAATTTTTTGAAATAAAATCTTCACAAATGCTTAATTTTCTTACATTTTTTTTAAATATTCACCAGTTAAAATGAAAAAAAAAATGGAAAGAGTGCATTCTTCAAAACTTTTACGATTCACTCACTGTCAATAAAACAGAGCTCTTGGAAGAAAAAAAAATCTTGCAATCCAGACTGAAACACGAATAAGTACGGTTTAAACCTAAACCGGAACGTTTTAAAACGTAGAGACTGCTAAAACGATGTCGTGTTGAGCTTCATCACGTCACTTCACGTGGCACGCATTCTGAGAAAGATAGGAACAGTTATTAGTTAAGACCCGACTCAAACCGAACCGACCCGACCCGACCCGATCTTTATCATGAGAGTTTCAGTCTTCGTTAAATCTTTTTTTTCCTCCGTTAAATCTTGTGTAGTGTAGTCTTTAGTGTTTGATTAAATCGATTTTGTTCTGATCTCGAATTTTGGAATGGTTGGGGAAGGAGATTCGAACGAGCCACACACCGTCGTTGACGGAGGAGGAGGAGCGCTGGTTCCTGTGAACGTCAGGTGCTCCAACGGCTCCAAATTTACCGTGAGAACGAGCCTTGAATCAACCGTAGAGTCTTTCAAAGCTTTGATAGCTCAGAACTGCGACGTCCCAGCTAACCAGCAGCGCTTGATCTACAAAGGACGCATCCTCAAAGATGATCACACCCTCCTGAGCTACGGTTAAATCCTCAAAAGCTTTAACCTTTTCTGATTTTTTTACTCTAAGTAAACAATAAAAGAAGCTTCTTTAGGAATATAAAAACGGTTAAAGATGTTTTGGATTAAGTTAAAAACGTTTTTAACCTGTTTGTTACTGTTCTGTTACCTCTAGGTATACAGGCGGAACACGCTCTTCATATGGTTCGTGTCTCTCCACCTTCAACAGCACCTCCTGGGAGCCAAACCAATGATACACTAAACACCAGAGGAGATATGATGAACACACCAGCCGTTCAGAATATTATGAACAACCCTGAACTTATAAGGACCTTGATAATGAGCAACCCTCAGATGCGTGAGGTTGTTGATCGTAACCCTGAGCTTGGACATATACTTAACGACCCGAGCATCCTTCGGCAGAGTTTGGAAGCTGCGAGAAACCCCGAGCTTATGCGTGAGATGACGAGGAATACTGATAGAGCGATGAGTCACATTGAAGCTACTCCCGAGGGGTTTAACATGCTTAGGCGTGTGTATGAAAATGTCCAAGAACCGTTGATGAACGTTTCGACATTTTCAGGGAATGCTGGAAACAGTGTCGATTCTAATCCGTTTGCTGCACAAGGTAGAGATACCAATGGTGAAACAGGCACAGGGAATGCTGTGCCAAATACAAATCCACTTCCAAATCCTTGGGATGCTTCAGGTGGTATGAAAACTATATTCTAAAGTTTTAATTTCCTTCTGCTTAGTACTTGTTGGGTATTACGGAAACTTCTCAAAGTGTATAAGTGTTGCTTACGCTTTATGTTTTAACACACTAGTTCAGGAACACTGTGGTATAGTAATTTGGTTGTTGAAGTTCTCACAGTTCCTTGTCATAACTAAACAACTTTCTTGTCAGCACTTTGTAATGTAATAAAGTTGACTGAACTCTTACTTGACAGGCCAGACAACTAGGCCTGGAAGGACGAATTCAAGCTGGGATATTGGAGTCCCTGGTGGCCTCGGTGGTCGTGCTGGTCTTGGTGGACTAGGCATGCTAGGTGGGGTTCCAACGGTTGGTGCTACTCCAGATGCCTCTCAAACGAACCAGTTTTTGCAAAATCCAGCTGTGCAAAGCTTACTTTCCGATCCACAATACATGAATCAGGTAATACCTGGATTAATATGATTTTAGGCTGTAGTTGTTATTGACTCTATGTTGTTAATATCATCTTTCAATTCCAGATCATGAGTCTCAACCCACAACTCCGAAGCTTGATGGATTCAAGTCCTCAGGCGAGGGAAATGATGCAGAATCCAGAGTTCCTCCGTATGCTTAGCTCTCCAGAGACAATGCAGGTCTGTGTTCAACTTCCTCACATTTGCCTCGACTGTGTTTATGCATATGGTCTCTTCACAAAAGTATTTTTTTTTGTATCTGTAAGTTGTTTCAATGTGATGAAGTTTCTCCAGCCTAATATTTGTGGAATTGTTTTTTTGTCCGTAGCAAATGATGAGTCTGCAGCGATCACTTTTGTCTGAGAATTGGAGTACGACCAGACAGTAAGTGAGAATTCCCTTTTGCTGTTTATTTGATTCTTAAACGTAGTTGGGAAGTAACGTGTCCTTTTGTATTTTTGAGTTGCTTCATTTTCAAATGATTTTGTGAATAGCTAAACAGTTGAATTCGTTTGACATAGTTATCACTGTTTTGACCTTTGATGCTGATCAATCTTTTATGTAGGGTTCCAGGGCAAACAGGTGCCACCACAGGTACTCTTGGAATCAACCCCCATGATTGCAGTTAATGGATTGAGTATTATTAATACGCAATGGTTGTTTAAGGTCTTGGTGCTGGTGGGGGCTTAAGTGGTGCGAACCAGTCTAATGGTGAGATTGCAGTTTCTCTAGACCCGTTTCTTTGAAAAGTAATCTACACTTGAGATGGTTTTCTATTGAAAATGTACATTTATGTGTCTTTTGTTTTGTGGTTTCAGTACCTCCTGAGGAGCTATACGCCACACAATTGCAACAGCTAGAGGAAATGGGTTTCTTTGACAGAGCAGAGAACATTAGGGCGTTGCGTGCAACCAACGGCAACGTTAACGCTGCTGTAGAAAGACTCTTGGGGAGATTCGGCCAGTGATTCCAAAGGTCTTCTTCTCACAAAGTCCTACCTCAAAAGAACCTTTCTTCATTTTTTAACTTTCCCTTTCGATGTATACACTCTTTCACTAACTTCTCTTTGAAATTGTTATTTGGTCTGTGGGAATATCGATTGTTAATACTTTTTGGTTAGATTAAAAAAAGGAAATTAATTGAATATGTGTTGTGATGATGTTGGGCTATAACTGAAGCAGCAAAACTGACGGAAATAAGACAAAAAAGGTGATTTCAAAACTGCAAAAGGATAAGTCTTTCCTTACAAAAAACCGCTATGTCCCTCAACTGAAGTTAACTGTCTCCCTGTTCCTCCATAACTTCCTCTACACGTAACCGTCTCCTTCTTCTACTAAAGCAATCACTGTCTCTCCCTTCTTACTTTTTTTTTGTTCTGTTTCTCTTTTCTCCAGTTACTTTCTCTACGTGATCACACAATGATTCACAACCAACTCCCTCCTACTCCTAACTCAATCATCCCTATCTTCCCTAATCCAAATCTCCAACTTGCTTTATCTCCAAGTTACCATCAGAGCCCTAGAAAGAAACGCACCAAAACCGTTTCATTACCCTCTAGTAGTTCTTCGCCAAAACCAAAATACACTAAAAAGCCAGACCCAAATGCTCCCAAAATCACAAGTCCGTGTACGGAATGTGGCAAAACGTTCTGGTCTACGAAAGCTCTCTTTGGTCACATGAGATGTCACCCTGAGCGTCAATGGCGTGGCATCAATCCTCCTCCTAACCACCGTGCCCCCACCCCGGCTTTATCATCAAACCATCATAACCGGAGATCACCAAGTCTGGTCTCTCTCATGTCCGAGGAAGACTATGAAGTCGCTTCTTATCTCCTAATGCTGTCTGAGGCAACGCCATTATCATCAAGTAACGGTGAGCGGTTCGAGTGTGGAGGATGCAAGAAATTGTTTGGATCGCATCAGGCTTTGGGAGGGCACAGAGCGAGTCACAAGAACGTTAAAGGATGTTTCGCAAACACAAACGTAACCGGTGATCCAGTAACCGTAACTAGTAGTAACCACGATCAGCAGGGGAAGATGGTTACGTTTTCAGAGCGTCATAAGTGTAATATATGTTATCGAGTGTACTCTAGTGGTCAGGCTTTAAGAGGTCACATGAGATACCACTGCTGGGAGAGCGAAAGGGAGACAATGCTCGTTGGTGAATTGGATCTGAATGTACCTGTAACAACATATGATCTCTCTACTTCGCACACATCAGGGTGTTCATTAGATCTTAGGTTAGGACTTTAATTTGTAAATGTGTATCTATAGTTATATATATATTGGATGTTTGCTTCTAGTATATCTAGGATGATGTTGTTGAATGTTGTGTTTTAATCATTTGGATATATAATGTATCTAGGAGATTGGTGTATTTCTTCTCTTTATATGCTTAATAAATAAATATGTTTTATTCTTCATTTGTGATCGGTAATATGCTTATAACAAAATTAATTTTGTAAAAGCTTAATTAGTATTATTCTTTGCCAAGTTTCCTTGTTTGACGTGATCTCAAACCCACCACGATCTCACTACACAATATATGGATTATAATCTGTTCCGCTAATAAAAACTTAGTGTTTTATATCTAATCAAAGATAACAGCTAGCTTTGACATTTTTTTTTGTTTTTTTGGACAAAAGCTTTGACATTTTATATAATTGAATCTTATAAAACTATTACTAGTAATCTGAAGATTCAGATGCATTATAGGTAAGCACGCTGAACTAATTACAGCATGCACGAACCCTAATCCGAGACAGTTTTCAATTAATCTTCTCGAAGCTGCTAAACAAGTATTTTATCAACTGTCCTTCAAACTAGTGCGACACACAACCTTCGTGAATATTCAACTACTAACTCTTTTTTATTTATTTATAACATTTACTTATCGTTTACAGCGATGCATGTTGGTATATATTAATTTATCAAAAACAACAACAACAAGATTTTCTGAGTTTTTCCTTAAAAACATATTCGTGTAATTGCAATATTATCAAAACAAAATTCCTTATGCATATGAATCAACGATTAATCTCCACATATATAGCTCTTGATTAATCTCTACGGACTCGTGCAAATCATACGCGCGTGAGAAAACTATTGTAAAATTGCTCACGTACGTATTTGATTCATTTTCATATGTCTACATCTGCAACATGTTGACAAAAAAATATAACATCTGCATCATAATATTTTATATGTTCTTGAATTGTTTATGTATGTTTAAAAATGTTAGATATGAAGGCTTACGTAAGATGAAGTTGACCGATTTATCTCCTTGCACGTTCTTTGCATCTTTAATAAGCATTTTTCCCATCACAAAATGGTGCACTATGCTGAAAATTAGTTTTTAAAGAAAAAATCGGCTAAATATATCTAATAAGTATATTTATTTATTTAGAATCAAATCATTTGACATGCATTAATGTATAGCAGTGAACTTAGAAAACGTCTTACAATTCCGATTTTGCGTATATAGAAAATATTTATTCCGGGATATTTACAATAAGCCTATTTACTGATTAATTTAAGGGAGAGTGAATTATCAAAAGACATAATTGCTAAGACTTTGCACACTAACGAAATTATTTGAATATAATGATAACCAGGCTATACCCATATGCTTTATAGAAAATGAGAAAAGTATTGCATGATGATTTGTAGTACTGTACTCTCTAACACACAACTGAATACTATTATATAATCCATACACATTAATTGTGGTGACTTCATAACAAAATGTGTGATAGATATGGTGAAATTTGAGGATCAATGATTGCTGATGTTTTCTGATCTGTAATACGATGTTGTTTTATCTTCATAATATATATAAGCGAAATATGAAATCTAAACATCATGTCTTTAAGTACTGCAAACTGTGATTTATTAATTAAATTCAGATCGGAAATGGAAAAGTAATCAAGGTGAGATTAGAAAGCTGTCAGTACAAGATATATACGGTAGAGTATATATACATACAACACTGTATAGCCATTTGATTATGTGGTAAGCACGTCATTACGATTTTTAAGATAAACAGATATATAATTATTTATATAAAAATAAATATATAAATATATTTCCCCATAATTAACTAGACTAATCAAATATATTCAGTGGATTCTTGAGCGGGATTAATTTATATTATAATCCAGGCTTTACACCTAAGCAAACTTTTTCCGAGATCAGAAAATTGCAAATTGTAATTACATAACAATTACTACTTAACTTCTAGTGTGATGCCACAGGGGGTGGCGAGACAAAGCAATATTTAATCACTTGGCTTTCATTTAAAAAGTAATTAAACGGCGTGACATCATCTTCCATTATCGCTGGCTTTCCTACACAATAGTATTATATTTATGATATTTTATTCTCTCTAAAACAAGCAGTACTTATGGGATATGACTCTATAAGTAATAGTAAAGTAGTTACATACTAATTAACATTTCCCTTAAAGATTTAGCTCCACTTGCACATTTATGTCAACTAGTTTGCATGTACATATATACACAGATATACACTTACAACACATGACGTTCATAGTTTTGCTAATTATCAAAGTCTTCCGACTAAGTCTTAACTAATAATTAAGGAGGTTAAATCATATAATTAAGGTGTGAAACTAGTGTTTCAAGAAAAGCGACATGTGTAGGGTCTGTCGGATTCGGACAAAGAATTCCAGTAAGATAATTTGGGTGCTGTTTTATTTTATTGATAAAAATAGAGAGAGCTTTCGTGCACGACAATATATTTCTTATAGCTAGTATATTAATAGAAGTATGTACGAGAAAACTTATAAGTGACCATAAACACAAGGATTTCAACTGATTAATGGAGATTAAAGTAAGAGAGATTATATAGTAAATGACCATTCTACAAAGTCAGGTCTTCGATGCGGCGAGCCGGGGATCGGACGATGAGGAAGGGACGGTGGCTCCTCAGATCACTGAGAGCCGTTTGATCCTTACTTTTTGGAGCAAAGTGGCTTAACTCAACCAATCTTCTATCCTTTCAAAGTCTGGCTCTTTGGCGATTAATTTTATATTTATTCAATAATATACAAATATACTCATGATTCTCTAATGGATGATCTTTATAATTGATAAATTGGGAAGAGCATGTGTACAAGACTGGATTGGAGGATGGATTTTCCGTATAGTTGGATCGATACATGACATAATGTTGAAATTCTCAAAGTCATGTTCACGTCGAAGGGACCTACTTATACGTAGATTATACCCAAACAGAAGTTTATACGTATGTGGTTAATTTACTAGCTAGAGTTATGCCTCTTTTGATCTAGTTAGCATTCGTGTTTCTTAAATATTTTCTGTTTACACTGTAAACAATGTCCTGTCAAGTCCTGGATTAAGTATTTACTTCACCACACGAGTATTCCCTCACAATCGCTTTTCTGTATGTTTGTTTCAACATGATATCTTCTCCGATTTAAGATGCTCGTGTGTTTGCAACAATTAAATGTTTTTCTACTTCTTATAGCAGAAGAATCCAATGCCCAGCTACTACATTTTTATTTAAAATTTGCTTTAATCAGCAAAATCAAATTCCAAAGTTAAGATCAAATCTTGTTTTGCCCAAAACTTTGTTTAGTTCTCCATATGTATCATATCTCAATTAAGAAACATATAATACAAAGATTATTTAAAAGTAACATTAATTTGTACATCCTCCAAACCCTGGTAAGTAATTTTTTGAATGTCAAAATATGAGGCAAAGACGGAGAATTCTTGTGCCTAGTGGTCACATGGCTACTTTTTTATCTCCAAAAGTTAGTCACAAAGTCTAACCCAACTAATTGGGGAGGGAAAGGGGGAGGTAATAGCATAGAGAATGTCATTGGGTCGTCTGCTCACAACTTTTTATTAAATACAGATTCTTGATATTTTTAAAAGTGTAGTGAATTTATTTTCGAAAAAGTTACTATATAATATACTAGTGATATTCCGGCGCTACGCGCCGGATTCGTATGTTGTATTCTTACTTAAATTTATAATTTATTATATGGTCTTAGTAAAGAAAATATGTTAAAAATATGTAAAATGAAAATATGTAAAAAAATATATTTTCTGATCTTTTTGATAGTGGTTTGCGACCGTAGTATAAGTAGTTGTTACTAATCGATTAATAAATTTATAATAAAAATCGATAGTCGTAAAAAAGTTAATTTAGTTGGAATCTTAGATACTCATGTCATAGATTGAGCTTTCTTTCAAGAAATGTTTGAAGGTGTTAAACCTGAGAAAGTTGATTAACGCATGTAAAAGCACCACCTGAGAAAAGAAATGATGCATAAGAAAACTACTACTTTAAAAGTAAGCAATCATTAACTGGTAAATTGAAATAAGAAACCGGTGTACCTTCCCATCAATCAACAACATATCAACCCCAATATCTCACCCCTTTCTTAACATTTCATGCTTGCCAGAATTGTTGTAGCCTAGTCTGAATATCTCTTCACCGATTTTGTCTTCAACTCCGAGCAATGAAATTGGGAATTCGACAATGATTGAATTGGGAAAAGTAAATGGATCATCGTCCAAACTCTCACACCGTCTTTGTATATATTACCAGAAAGTATTTATTTAAAAAAAGTATTTATTACCAGAAAGTATTTATTTAAAAAAAAAAAAAAACTTGCATTTTGTTTCATAAAATACATGTTCGACAACTAATAACTCTATAAACGTAAAAAAAATTATCAAACATCAAAATAAAACAAACTTATTTCTTATTAAACTTCAGAAAGAAACATATTCATAGTTGATATTTAAATGCATTTGTCAAAACATAAATGATTAATATTGATCAAATAATAAAAATATATTGAATTAATTATTTGATTTAATTATTCATATGATAAATACCTATTTTAAATACTTAATAGTAGTTATTGATACTTATTTGGATTGAGTTTAGGTTTGATATGAGTTCTTTTGGATTTTGAATTTTTCAAGTTTTTTCGATATCCATTCGGGTTCGGGCAAAACTCATAACCGAATATATCGTAAAACAAAATTCATTGGTATTTATGTCGGGTCAGTTTGGTTCAGATTCACTTTTATCGGGTCAGATCTTATTTGGATTTTTGGATTCGTTTATTTGTCCAGCCTATCCGTAAATATTGAATTCTTCAAACGAAATACCGTTTTTATTTACAAATGATCAGAATGTTATTTATCGATCTATAGAATTTTTTGTTTGATTTAAAACTAAATTAAGACATTATTTATTAAGAATTAGTTTTTGGCCACACTATTACACTAATTAGAGTTAAGCCCTTTCTTATGGTAAGAAACGAAGTGAAGACCTACTTCATTAAATATTTTGCAGGGAAACATATGATTTATCTTTTATCATAGAAACTAAAAATTGAATTAAGTCAGTAAAATCAGCTTGTGACCGAATCATATTCTCTATTAAAAGAGAAGTACTATTTTATGCTATTTTTTTATAAATTTATAGTTATAGTATATATTATATTAAAATTACAAATTTATAAAATAGAAAATTATCCGCACGGATATACGGATCAAAGTCTAGTTAAATAGTCATAAGAAACCTACCTATTTTACTATCGTGTTCCATGAATCGGACTCACATGGAGGTCATTCAAAAGCGTGGAATTAACTTTAAGAAAAGCATTAAAGTTTAAATTGTTAATGAATATATATAACATAGTTTAACCTGTTGGTACTGAAATCAATACAAAACTTAATCTTATAGAATAAGAACGATTACGGGGTTATTATTTAATTTCAATCCTTGTATAAAACCATGTGTATACATAGCATAACTATGCGACACCATGGAAAATTCTGAAACCAAATTAGAGAAAGAGTAATAAAGAGTAAGCAAAAAATAAAGAGCCATTATTAATTCAAAGGGCATTTTAAGAAAATTTCAAACTTTTAGCATACAAATAAAAAAATTTAAAACTAGGGCTGAGGTCACAAAGGATTATTGTTTTTATGAGGAGTTAAAGAAAGAATCTCGAAGGTCAAATTATTAATGAAACCTGTTCAACATGACAGACATTGTCTGCAAGAATCTTTCTCCCTCTTTCATTGATACAGATCGCAGTTTAACCAACGAAACAGAACAAAGTACACACCTGCTGCTTACGTAATCATAATTTATTATTATCTAATTGATTAATATTTAAAAAAATACTAATTTGCAAGTTTGAACGAGGCAAGAGAATCTCAACAAGAGATCACCAACTACATTATTAAGAGAGACCAAACATAACATCTCAGCTCTTAGAAACCACAACTTCAACTTCATCTTTTTGCAGAAGAAAAACAGAGAAAATAAAGTTCAATCATTCTATTATTTTTTTACTGCAGGTAAAAAACAGTAGAGAGATCTTATTGGAGGGTATAAAACGTGGTCCACTTTGTTCTTGTGAAAGATTCTGCACGCCCACATGGTGAGATTAAAATAGAGTGATATAACCCTTCATCACCTACTTGTGTCCAGAAAGAAAGAGAGATAAAAAAGAAGTGGTGATGATAATATCATCTATTTGAGCAAAATTATTTTTCACAGCTTTTTTTTTTCCTCAGAATCTTTTCATCATTTATGTGTGTGTTGTGTACGAATAAACAGAGACCAAACAACCTCTTTCTAACTGAAAACAGAGCTAACTATCTTCAGTTTTCTGTCAGTTTATTTACTTCTTGCAAGTGTTTGTAGCCCACCAAAGTCAACTTCTCCCTTTATTTTGAAATTTCTCTACTTTCTCAAGGAATCTTGATAAATTGTAAGTAAGTTTGTTTTCTTTTCTTCTTTTGTGGGTTTTGTAGTTACTAACTATTTCTGGGGTTTTGTTGGAAGATTTCTTTGTTCTTTGGATACTTTTGTCATGGAGCATCATAAGATTTTCTCTCTTTTTTTTGTTCTTTGGAAAGTGATGTCATGAAGCATTAGATTCTTAATTTATAAATTCCATCATCTTTTTTTTCTTCTTCTATGTGGCATTTACTGTCTGCTCAACATTTCATTGAATTGTCTTTAAAAGAGCTCCAATAATTGGCCCTCTTGGAGTTTCCATGTCTATTGGGGAATATTGTACTTGAAGCTGATGTTAGTACCTGATTTCAAGTCAACTCTCTCTAGCTTTTATACTTTTATACCCCTCTGTATGATCTCACAACCCTCTCTTAAAGTCTATTATATACATGTTGATATGCACCTTTGATCTTGGAGTTGACAAAGACTGGGTTTTGCTTTTATCCTTATTCTTCTCTTCTCTTGCTCTTGTTGGGTTTTGATCATGTTTCTGTAACTCCTAACTGCAGATAAGTTATATAGACACCTAGGAAAGGAACCATAAGGGGGACCTCAAAGAAGCTTGTTCTTGCCGGTTCATGTAGAACAAGTCTGTGAGAAAGTTGAGAAGTCTTGTTAAGCTTCTGGTGGATTCAAGACTGTGTTGAAGAAAGAAAGAAAGAAACTAAAGAAGAGATTCTTTATATATGGAAGGTAGTGGTGGTGGTGGTGGAGATGGTGGTTTCTTACCCAATCCTAGCTTTGGTGCATTCCCTGAGACGGCTATGGATATGGATTTCATGGAAGAACTCTTCTTTGATGGATGTTGGCTTGAGACAACAGATGGTAAGAGCTTGAAGCAGACTGCTGGACAACCAGCTCTTAACTCTATCAACTTGAACAACAACAACTCTTTCCTTTATGGCCACCAGTTTGCTGAGAACCCTTCTCAGGATCACATCTCCAACGAAGATACAAGGAGAAAGTTTCCTCCAATAACACCAGGTTTTCTCAAGATGGAAGATCTCACCAATCAACCGACGACTCAAGTAACTTTTGACCAGTCTGCAGCTATGAGTTCAGCACAAGCAGAGAAGTTTCTCCTTGAAGAAACCGACAGAGGCAGAAGATGGTGGATTGCTCCAAGCCCTTCTTCATCTGTGAAAGATAGACTAGTACAAGCTATAAACGGTCTTAAGGTGCAGGACAAAGACTTCCTCATACAGATATGGGTGCCAATTCAACAGGAGGGCAAGAACTTCCTCACCACTTCGGAGCAGCCACATTTCTTCAACCCAAAATACTCTAGCCTTAAAAGATACAGAGATGTCTCAGTGGCTTATAACTTCTTGGCTGATGAGGACTCCAAGGAGTCTGTAGGTCTCCCTGGCCGTGTGTTCCTTGGGAAGTTACCTGAGTGGACACCTGATGTCCGGTTCTTCAGAAGCGAAGAGTATCCACGCATCAAAGAAGCACAGAGATGTGATGTTCGTGGTTCATTAGCCCTCCCTGTGTTTGAAAGTGGTAGTGGGACTTGTTTGGGTGTTGTTGAGATTGTTACAACAACTCAGAAGATGAATTACAGACCTGAGCTTGAGAATATCTGTAAAGCTCTTGAGGTTTTTTACTCTTCCTTTAGTCCCACATTCTTGGAATCTTTGGTTTGTGTATTTGTTATAGTTCTTCTGTGTGTATTTTGCAGGCTGTTAATCTAAGAAGCTCAGCGAACTTGAAATCTCCAAGCAGTGAGGTGTGTGTGAAAAATGTTCTCATAAAAACCAAATCATTTGTTAATACTTTGTGTTGCTAAAACATCATATATGATCTTTGTTTCAGTTTCTGCAAGGCTATAAACAGTTCTACTGTGCTGTAATACCTGAGGTATCAGTCTTTCTGACATCAGTCTGCAGATCATATGATCTGCCTCTGGCTTTAACGTGGGCACCTTGTGCCAGGCAAGGTAGAGGTGGAACCAGACATTCTGATGAGAACTTCTCAGAGTGTGTTTCAACAGTAGATTCTGCATGCTTTGTCCTCGACCAACAGAGTCATAACTTCCAAGAGGCATGCTCTGAACACCACCTCCTTCAAGGTGAAGGCATTGTGGGGAAAGCCTTCAAAGCGACCAAACTGTTTTTCGTACCCGAAGTAACTACTTTCAGCAAGACAAACTACCCTCTCGCACACCACGCTAAGATCTCTGGCCTGCACGCCGCTTTAGCAGTCCCTTTGAAAAACAAATTCAATGGTTCGGTTGAGTTTGTGTTGGAGTTTTTCTTTCCCAAATCTTGCCTTGACACCGAAGCGCAACAAGAAATGCTCAAGTCACTCTCTGTGACGCTGCAGCAGGATTTCAGGAGCTTGAATCTTGTCATTGACAAAGAGATGGAGCTTGAAGTGGTGTTTCCCGTTAGAGAGGAGCTGCTGTTCTCGGAGAACACACTTGTTGATGCAGAGACGGGAGAGAGTATGAAACCTTTGCCTCTGGAAGAGATCTCTCAGGAAGATTCCTCATGGATCTCCCACATGATAAATGCTAACGAGAAGGGTAAAGGCGTGTCGCTTTCGTGGGAGTACCAGAAAGAAGAGCCAAAAGAAGAGTTCATGCTGACACCTGGCTGGGACAACAACAACAACCACAGTAGCTTTCTTTCAGAGGCTGAGCAGTTTCAGAAGGCTTCACACTCAGGACTCAGACTTGACACTGATCCAAGTTTTGATTCAGCTTCTTTTGGTGTGGGACAGACATTGTTAGGAAGTAGAAGACCAGGTGAAAAGAGAAGAACAAAGACAGAAAAGACAATAGGTTTAGAAGTTCTTCGGCAATACTTTGCCGGAAGCCTCAAAGATGCAGCCAAGAGCATTGGTGGTAAGAACACTTCTAGCTATCAACTATATAATATCTCAGACAGAGATGAACGCTAAGTTATCAGATTCACAAGTTTTCTTTGGTTCTTATGTTTGCAGTTTGTCCAACCACTTTGAAAAGAATATGCAGACAACATGGGATCACAAGATGGCCTTCAAGGAAGATCAAGAAAGTAGGACACTCATTAAAGAAACTCCAACTTGTGATAGACTCTGTTCAAGGTGTTCAAGGCTCTATCCAACTTGACTCATTCTACACAAGTTTCCCTGAACTAAGCTCTCCTAATGTATCTGGTTCCGGTACTGGCACTTCCTTCAAGACCAATGATCAGCCGAGTCATTTGAATCCTCAAACCGAGAACGGTGTTTCAGCACAGGGAAATGCTGTGGCTCCAACCTCATCACCACCATCATCTTCTTGTAGCCACAGCTCTGGTTCAAGCACATGCTGCTCAACTGGAGCTAACCAAAGCACCAATACTGCAAATACCTCAAACACTATATCCACCCTGATGGCTGAAAATGCTGGAGCAATCTTGAAGAGAGCTCGTAGCGAGGTAAGGCTCCGTACCGTGAACCAGGAGGAGGAGAAAACAAAGTCTCTCTCTAGAACACTTAGCCACAGAGCATTCAGCGAGCATCCTCCTCTTTTGAAGAATCTACCTCGTAGCAGGAGCTTGATCAAAGCTGTAGGAGGGGCATCTAAAGTGAAAGCCACGTTCGGTGAGGCCAAAGTACGGTTCACATTCCTTCCGACCTGGGGATTCAGAGAGTTGCAACAAGAGATTGCTAGGCGTTTTAACATAGATAATAATATTATTGCAACCTTTGATCTTAAATACATGGATGATGACAAAGAATGGGTTCTTTTGACGTGTGAAGCGGATCTTGAGGAATGTATCGACATTTATAGATCATCACAGAGCCGCACCATCAAGATTAGCGTTCATGAAGCTTCTCAAGCCAAGCTGGGAGGCTCTTTTGGTAGTACTGGCCCTGTTCCTGGTCCTTTCCTATAAGTATTCAGGTAAGGTGCACGTACCTGAAAACACAAGGAGGTTCTTTCTACTAATTTAATAGCGTGTTTAGAAAAAAAGATATTACTCAACCATTTTATAGACTTTGGGGCATCGTTCTGTAAACATAATTTCAGTGCCATTTTGCAAGCAGTTAGTAGTGTACTGGTTTTCTGCATCGGCTTAGCAGATTTTTTTTTTTTTTGTATAATAAGTCGATTGCATACCAGGAACATGCTTATTATGTATTTTATTTCTGTATATCATTTGTCATTTGGATTCTACTTAAACTCTGCAAGTATTGTCGTATTGAAATATTTTTTATATGTTCTACTTTCATTATTTGTTACTGAAACGCATGAAAACATCAATATGTTTAAAAATCTAGTTATGCAGTTTCCTTCTTTCTTTCTAAGCAGCAAGAACAAGTCAGACATAAAGACAGGTAGAGGTAGGAAGAACATCTGAAAACATGTCTTACAGGGCACTCTCCGATTCGTGATTTCATTGGTCTGTAGAGATAAGCTTGTCTTAAACGAACAAACATCTAAGTCCAGAGTTATTCTAGGGTCAAAATGCAGAAACATTTGAGTCCAGTCCCAGAGAAGCCATGGCATGCAAATATGTGGTACATGTTTGAAAGTAGAAAAAAAAAAGTTGACATGTCACATATGTATAGATCATGCATGAATCATGTTAGTCATATAAACACACATGCTGTCTTGACAGAATATATTCTTCTACTTGCTAGTGGTCATCCAAGCTGGCATCTCTGACCTATCTTCAAACCCTTTATTACCCTTTCAAGAAGCAACAAGCCTGCAGACAAAAGGCACAAGAAAGGATATTGATCCTCAAATCTCTTACTACCGCCTTAACAAGAAGGGTACTACAACATGCAAATATGCGTCAATGAAATATCATTTCATCGATTTATGAAAGGTTCTTTTCTGAGGATTCTTAAGCATATATAATCCTTTTCCAGATACTTTCACAACACGTCAAACAGGTCTTCTTCATGTAAATGGAAACCAATAACCATCATCAAAAAAGGCTATTTACATCAGTCCAAGAGTAAGTGGTCAATTTTTGGTTCTGTGTAATTTATTATGGGAGTATAATAAGAAGGTTAGAAGATTATAGGGGGCAATTGTGCAAATACACATAAAGTTATACAATAAACGACTTTCCTCCGCCTCCAAAGCTCTCAAAAGGCCAAAAGAAAAAAAAGGATCAAACTTTCCACAGCTCAAAACATGTCTCGTCGATCGCTGACTCTCCTGAAGAATCTCGCCAGAAACGCAAACGGGTCACCATCACCATGCATCCACCAAACCCGATCCGTGACCTACATGCCCAGACCCGGCGACGGAGCCCCACGCCCCGTGACCCTGATCCCCGGCGACGGGATCGGTCCCCTCGTGACCAACGCGGTCGAGCAGGTGATGGAGGCGATGCACGCGCCGATCTACTTCGAGAAGTACGACGTACACGGGGAGATGAGCCGCGTCCCCGCGGAGGTGATGGAGTCGATCAGGAAGAACAAGGTTTGTCTGAAAGGAGGGCTCAAGACTCCGGTGGGCGGCGGCGTGAGCTCGCTCAACGTGCAGCTTAGGAAGGAGCTCGATCTGTTTGCGTCTCTGGTCAATTGCTTTAACTTGCCTGGTTTGCCTACGAGGCATGAGAACGTTGACATCGTTGTGATTAGGGAGAATACTGAGGGGGAGTATGCTGGGCTTGAGCATGAGGTTGTTCCTGGTGTTGTTGAGAGTCTTAAGGTTCGTTTACTCATTGAAAAGTTTGGATTTTTGTGGGCTCGTAGCTTAGGGAACACCACTAGGTTGTTCTTGGTGTTGTTCGAGAGTCATAAAGGTCTTTATCCTCGTTAAAAGTTCCAATTTTTATGGATTCGTAGCTTAGAGAAGAAGTGGTGTCTTTGAGAGTCTTAAGGTCAGTTTCCTCATTGAAAGTTTTGATTTTTATGGACTCGTAGCGTAGAGAACAACACTAGGTTGTTCCTGGTGTTGTTGAGAGTGTTGAGGTCAGTTTTCTCATTAAAAGTTTCGATTTTTATGGACTCTTAGCTTAGAGAACACCACTAGGTTGTTCCTGGTGTTGTTTTAGAATTTAGTGTCTTAAGTTTAGTTTACTCATTGAAAGTTTCGATTTTTATGGACTCGTAGCTTAGAGAACACCACTAGGTTAGTTCCTGGTGTTGTTTTAGAGTCTTAAGGTCTTTTTACTTGGTGTTGTTTGAGGCTCTTAAGGTCAGTTTCGTCATTGAAAGTTTCGATTTTTATGGACATGGCTGAATGTTTTGGAGTAGCTGAATGGTTATTTCTTGGATCTGATCTCATGATTGTTTTTCTCTATGTTAGGTGATCACGAAGTTCTGTTCAGAGCGTATAGCAAAGTATGCGTTTGAGTATGCTTACCTGAACAACAGGAAGAAGGTGACGGCAGTGCACAAGGCTAACATCATGAAACTTGCTGATGGTTTGTTCTTGGAGTCTTGTCGAGAGGTTGCTAAAAAGTATCCCGGCATCACTTACAATGAGATTATTGTTGACAACTGCTGTATGCAACTTGTAGCGAAACCTGAGCAATTCGACGTCATGGTATGTTTTTAGTTGTATTCTTAGTACTTTGTTTGTCTCTGCTGGAAATAGATTAGCGAGAGAAAGCTATGTGTATCTAGTTGTTAAGGCTTTCTCAGTTATATTAACCTGTGTTTATGCTATCTCTTGTTAAGGCTTTCTCAGTTATATTAACCTGTGTTTATGCTATCTCCGGTTGATGTTTGCATTAGCTTCCTCTGGCTTCTTTTTTTTCTTGAAATGGTTTATTCATTAAAATGTTCTGCAGGTGACACCCAATCTCTATGGTAATTTAGTTGCAAACACTGCTGCTGGTATCGCTGGAGGCACCGGAGTCATGCCTGGAGGTAATAATAGCATGTGCTTGTACACTTTCAATTACCCTATCGAGATAAAGTATTGGAACAGCTCTGAAATTTTGACATTATAAATGAAAACAGGAAATGTTGGGGCTGACCATGCGGTCTTTGAGCAAGGTGCATCAGCAGGAAACGTGGGGAAAGACAAGATAGTAAGAGAAAACAAAGCAAACCCAGTGGCGTTGCTTCTCTCATCAGCCATGATGCTAAGACACCTTCAGTTCCCTTCATTTGCTGACCGCCTTGAAACAGCAGTGAAAAGAGTCATCTCTGAAGGAAAGTGCCGGACTAAAGATCTTGGCGGAAAAAGCACCACTCAAGAGGTGGTTGATGCCGTCATTGCAAATCTAGAGTGACCTTTGACAAAAGTTACTTGCTCCCTCCCTCTCTGCAAAGTTCATCAAAGTTTCTTGCTACTGTTGCCAAAAGTATATGGGTATTATCCACTGTGTCTGGTTTTGTACCTCGAGTTTTACATTCTTTAGACGTCAAGTCGTCGAAACTCTCAAATCATATTTTCCTATTCCAAATAATTCATGTTGCTAAGCTTGTTTGGGTTTCTCTGTCTTTTCAAAATTATCGTTGTCAAAGAAGCTGAATGAAAGAAAACTTCAGTTCTTGGTTCTTTTTTATTCATAGCACCAAGAAGAGCGAGTGAATCATATGTAGACACAAAAGATCGGCCAAGGAAAAAGATCGAAAGTGAGTTTGTCTATTGAGGGGATTCACAAGATGTATGTAATGTATTGTGAAACATAGAGAGCTAAAAGCACACGAGGTATGAGTTTGTTTTGTCTAGCATAAAAATGAAACACCACAAGGAACAAGAAAACATAAAACATGATATGATCTTTGCATTCACTTTTCTTCCAATCTAGCCAGGATCGATTCTGCAAAACTCTGTTGCCTGTGATACAGAAAGACAAATCAGCATCAAGTCTTGTTAGGAATTCGAGCACACGCAATAGATACGACCATTAATGCAAAGACTTTG
The DNA here is from genome assembly GCA_018703725.1 of Brassica juncea. Classification (NCBI taxonomy): domain Eukaryota; kingdom Viridiplantae; phylum Streptophyta; class Magnoliopsida; order Brassicales; family Brassicaceae; genus Brassica; species Brassica juncea. The sequence continues at coordinate 64,524,717 of CM031939.1, forward strand.
CTACTGGAAGTTCTCAGAGATTCGTTTAGTTCGAGAGAATAATGAGAAGACAAATTTATGGAATAACATACTTGCGTTCACTATGCTTGGAACTTGGCCTCGAATATTTCAAGTATCCATCCCAAGGGACCTTTTTGAGACCTGCCCTATGAGATATCATGTCTCTGACCCTGCGAGAAGCAAGCAAATAAAGCGGATCTCATAAATGTTAGACCTACTACTAAAACACAAAAGAATGTCATGCAAAGGTTTAATCTTCTTATAAAAGACTGCAATATTGTTTAACAGTTTTACCTCTCTGCAAACTCAATGGCTGTTTCACCAGGCCTTATTGTTTGGGGTTCCAAGTACCACACTTCACACACAACAGCCCACGATGTCATGAGTTGCAGTAAGTGCATAGTGAATGACTGTCTGCAAAGAGCATGCAAAAGTCCTTTCGTTATCAAGGCAAAGAAATGTTCCCCAAAAACTCTGATATCTTTGCACCAGAAGAGAACTTGTTACAGTCGCAACCATGCAATATAAAAGTAAAAGAATAGTGCTATAATAGAATCAGATAAGAAAGTAAAACACCCTTACTTTCTGCTGTTCCAGAAGGCGTCGACAAAGATCTTGTTGTATTTAATGGCGATTGGACAAACAGTGCAGTCCAATTCAAAAGCACCCTGAACATTGTCATGAAGCGAGTCAGAAACTATTAACAAAGTATATGAGCGCAAATCACATCAAAGCAAAGGGTCCATAATACCTTTTTAAACATCACAGTGTAATTATTATTTACACATGTCCCCTCGGGAAATATGAGAAGAGGGTTATTGTCAGTTCCTTGGACATGGTTCCTTAACCTGAATGATTGTGATTCATGTTTCCGATGGTTAATATGAGTTGATGACACTTAAAAAGGGGATAAAAAGAAACATGTCATGCGTACTTTCTTGCTACAATTTCACGATCCTTTGCCTCAGAACGATTGAACCAGATGCATCCTACGCTCTCTAATATTGTGCTTTGCAGAAGCCCTTCGTATTTAAAAGCATCAAAAGTCAACCATGGCATTTCAAAGTAATGCACGAAAGACAAACCAATGAGAGACTCACTTACCAACCCAACCAGGATGCTTCTGCATTATAACAGCAAAAGCGGTCATCTGCTCCAAGACGATGAAATCAATCATCGAAGTATGGTTGGCAACATAGACCTGTTTTAAACCCCAATCATAAAAATCAAGCATAAATACAAATCCGAAGCCAGGAGTTCTCCTTAAAAAGGAAACAAGTGACCTGCTTAGGACGGATGCTAGGCCGTGGCCCGTGGTATCTAACAACTCCGGTCCATGAGGCGACAAAGAAGCTGCATATCATTTCCACCAAGACTCTCTGGTAAAAAACACAGAACAGATTCTCAACATCAACAAAGCAGAGAGGATAAACAAGACACACAGAGAACCAAACCCCCACACCTACCTCAATCTTTTTCCTCAACCGATCCTGACCTTTCAGCAGAGAGTGTACAGGGATAAACGTTGAAAGGAAAATAAACCACCCAAAAGCTAAAGTGATGCACCTGCATCATGTTTAAACAATCAACTCCTCAGTCCAAACATTACACAGCTGAAACAATGCATCCATTCGATAGAACCAAACCAAACCAAACAAACCTCAAGGGAAAGAGAAGACAGTATCTAACAACAACACCACAGCACCATAACGGAAACAAGTAGATGTTCCAGTTCCAAGGCTCTGGAGGATTCGACTTGAAACACCGAGTGAATGAGTCCTACCAACAAACCAAAAAAAGAAACGATCTTTATACTTCAGATGCTTAGATGAATCAAAAAAGGTAATAACTTTGTAAGCTAAATTCATTACATCAACAATGGCACCAGCAGCTTCAGTAAGAGTTGGAGAAATGTCTAGCAAATCACGCCTGCAAATCATAAATAATCATGTAATTCAATCCATATGCTACCCACTAAACAAACGCATATAGAGATACAAAGAGAGAGAGAGAGGGGAGAAAAAGTTACAGGCGGAGCTTGCCACGAGGCTCGTTGATGGAGGAACCGGAAGGAAGGTAATCTTCGATGTTAGGGTGATCCAATTCAAGCTCCGATCTCGAAGTCACCATCTTCCCTGCCGTGCTGCTCATCTCTCTCTCTCTCTTCCGATCGCCGGAGATTGTTCTGTTCTTTGGTGGTGAAAGGATGAAAGAGGTCAATCAGCGATTTTCTCAACGCAAATCTTCTTTCACGCGCGCGTGTATTATTTCATTTGTTAATTAGTATAATTAGATTCACTAATTAAAATTATGTTTTACACACTAGTCAAAAGTTTTGATTTTGATGTATTATAGGTAGACTTGAAACGGTGTTGGAGGAGTGGTTTGGAATAGTTGAATCTGATGGAACTATGTTTACTTCTTGGATCTCATCTCATGATTGTTCTCTTTGTTTAGTTGATCACCAAGTTCTGTTCGGAGCGTATAGCAGAGTATGCATTTGTGTATATGCGTACCTGAACAACAACAGGAAGAAAGTGATAGCAGTGCGCAAGGCTAACATTATGAAACTTGCTGACGGTTTGTTCTTGGAATCTTGTCTGAGAGGTTGCTAAAAAGTAGCAATTCGATGTCATGGTATGATTTACTTATTATTCAAAGATGTTTAGAAAATACATGTTATCATATTCATTTTCCATCTAATCCCTTGGCACTTCTTGCTGTTCATGCTTTGATTGAAACGTTTGAGTTGTATTTCTGTGACCATGTTTATGCATTCTTAAATAGATTGACGAGAAATTTCTATCTATCTAGTTAGTAAGGCTTTCTTGGTTAAATAAACTGACCCTGTTACATTCACATTCTGTGTTCTTGTCTTCACTTGGATAATTATTCACTTAGACACTAGCTTTTCACTGCTACTTTTAACCTGTATTATATCTTTGTTCTCTCATTGATCATCCTTTGGCTTTTTTCTCCTCTTTTTCTTGAGATGGTTTATTCATTAAAATGTTTTGCAGGTGACACCCAATCTCTATGGTAATTTAGTTGCAAACACTGCTGCTGATATTGCTGGAGGCACCGGAGTCACACGTCAATTAACTCGGTTTTTTCTAGTGGACAAACGATGTCACTGATAGATTTAGCCTTCATTATGCTAAATCTATAGAGGTGAAACTAGCATTGTCATCGTTTTTGTTTTAATTTTTATTTTTTATTTTGTTGCAAGAAGTTTCGGGTTGAAACTAATAATCTCTTTGGACCAGAAAGAAAAGCGGGTTGGTAAATTCTTCTCCGTAGGTGTTGAGATTCGAATTTTGGCATCTCTACCCTTGAAGCAAAAAGCTTTACTAGTAAAGTTAACAGTTTCGGGTAACAATGATGCGTTGTTTCTTAGTAGTTTCAGATCAATTGTAAAAAAAAAAAAACACACGCTTGTAACATCTATATGTGGCTTCCGGCGTACTTGGGTTCTCTCCAGAGATGCAGTCTTCTCTGTTCCGAAGGACTTGGTGACTCTAGAGAAGTACTTGCAAGATACAAGAAACTTAAGGATCTAAAGGCACAATCCAAGCCTCTTGTTAGTAGTTGTGTTATTGTTTTACTTCTGTTAGAAGTTAGGGTTGTGATTAGTAGTATACTTTTTATTAACTCTTGGTCTAATTCATTGGTTTTTTTAATTAAAGTGAGATAACTTATTTGTCTAAGAAGGAATGGCAAAGAACAAATAATATGGCAGGGAACAAACAGAAAAAAAAAGTCTCTATGTTACTCGAGTACCTAGCAAGTGGAACAAGATCATTCTTTATCTATGGTTGAAATCTGCTTTCACTTTTTTTATTATAGCTTTTTGCTTTCAAATTAAAATCCATAATGCCCAAAAAATCAATTTTCTACCAGCAAAATTCACTTTGATGCTGAGAATTAGTGTTTGCAAAACGTGACTTAGTTGTTAAATCATTATTATTATTTTAATAAAACACACATATATGATTATATCTAACTAATATGTACAATGCACTGAGATGATACCATTATAGGACGTATATGCAAATCAAAGCCTGAAAAAGAATTGCAAAGAGAAAAACGAAAGAAAACATGCGGTTGTGGAATTTAATCATAGGGTTAGGTGGTTGATCATCATTTAGGTTGTCTTGTCTATGTCTTATGATCTTCCTTTGATCTTATTTCCCTCTCATCTACTCTAATATTACCAATCATAACCCTTATTAGATACTGTACGTTTTTAAATAACGAGAGAGGAAATAACGTGAAACCTAAACCACATTTACAATCACATTCTATGTTCTCTCCCCTAATTGTTTAGTTCGGCCTACCTCGACAGCTGTACCCTGATACTAACGAATTTTTTTTGTACTCGAATCCGTATTAGCAGAATACATGAGAAAATATTTCATTTATCACAAACCTGATCTAATGAAGATGTAAATTATGATGAAAAAAATGAAGATGTAAAATATATTTATGAACCAAAACTCTAGAACTCCACTTTTAAATAAACCAACTGACAGTGGGTTAGCTAAAAACTAACACCATAAAAAGTCAAATTATAGGCCTGCATTATTGATACATTGCACTGCGCTAATGCCAAACTGCCTATGGTACGTTTATTTATAACTTTTCAGATTGTTTTTTTCTTTCTCAACTTGAATTATAATACTCTAAATCTTTCTCAAAAAAAAAAACTATAATACTCTAGTGGAATGCTGAGTGAAGTGATCTCCAACTATAATACCCTAGTGGCAGAGAAGGAAGATAAATCCAATGAATGTTATTCAGAGCCAGATCAGACAAGTCCTTTATAGTATGTACATATACTTTTTTGTTAATTGTTATTTAGCGATTGTGGGGAACATTTGCTTCTGTTGAATATTCCTTTAACGTTTGACCTAGCTTTCGCATAAATATTTATTTACTCTTTCGCCCATAATTTTTAGGATTTCTAATGATATCCTTTGAACAGTCTTTTAACGATTAATAAACTGGTTTTGCCTAATCAATCTATGAAAGATAACTAATCCACGAATTCTTGAAACTCACACTTTTTGCCAAAAGAAGAAATGATACCATCGCCTGTATAGATGACTCTAAAAGGCAGTGTTTTGAAAACCGGACCGGACCGGCCGGTCGAACCGGTCCGACCGTGACTCGCTGAAGAAGCCGAGTCCGGTTCGGTTTAAAACCCGGATTTATGAAAAACCGGTAAAACCGGCTAAAAACCGGTCAAACCGGTGACCCGGGTCAATTTTAAAACCCGGTTCTTAAAAATTAATATATAATTAAATATTTTTAATTATTAGTAGCTAAAATTTAATATTTTATAATTAGTATTCAACTATCACTATTTAATTAATTTTTATTTTTTTAAGAAACAATGTGAAAATTCTATTTTTTGACTTTCATATACTAGTTTTATTTTACCATATTCATAAAATTTGAGATGTTATTTGTAAAAATAAATAAATATGATAATTTTAATTGTAAATCATATGATTTTATCATTTTCAGTTTACATAGTATTCACTATTCAATTTTTTACTATATATAATTAGATTTATATTTATTATTTATATTTAGTTAATTATAGAAAAGAAAGAGAATATATATTATATAGAAGTAAAGTTCATGTAACATAAATATATAATTTTATATATATATATATATAATTTTTCATAAATAGAAAACCCGGTTTGACCGGTTGAACCGGTCCAACCAGTCAACCAGTAGCTACACCGAGTCGGTGTCCGGTCCGGTTTTCAAAACATTGCTAAAAGGTTAACTATGCTTCATATATAATCACCTCTGTACGTATTTCTTTTAATAGTATTGCGAATCTAAACAAATAAGGTCTACACGAAAAGAAAAAAAAAGGTACTGTATAGTTTCAAAGTTCAAGAGGAGGAACACAGGCACCAAGGAGGAACACAAGAAAGTCAAAGCGGTTCTTTCGAGTTCAAAATTTCTGCTTATTTCCTTTTTACTTTACAGGAAAAGACCAAACTTTTCTATTTAGTTGGCTGGCTATACGAGAATACACTCTTGTTTATATAATTTTTTATTAGAATATTTATCTTTCACTGTAACTAATTAGTAGTAGTATTGATTTTCGTAACTATTTGTTTTTCCTTGATTGTTACTTTCATTTTATATCGAGCATAATATTAACAAGGAAAAAATATTAAATTATTGGAATATTTATATCAATTTTGAATTTTCTTGAAAAGAGATATCAGTCTTGACTTTTTTAAAAATTATATTTATCTTAACTTTTTTTTTGAACATTAATATTTATATTAACTTGCCATGTATCATCCATCTATAGCGATTGCGAAGCTAATGTTGATTTGAAGATTCCGCCAAAAACTAGTTTAAGGATTCTGATATAAATCTACAAAATTAGTTAGGAAAAGCGAAGTGGATAAGTGGTCATATTTCCATAGTTTCCCTATCCTATCTAAAGCTTAGACTTTAGTTTATCTCCCAACTTGAGAGACCACTGGACCAATGAATTTTTTTTATATCTTTTCTAGGAGAGATTGAGAAACCATTGGACCAGTGGATTTTTTATATCTTTTCTAGGAGAGTATAACCCAGTGTAGAAGAGAAGAATACTTTTGTAGTGTCACAACAAGCCACCCAAAATATTCACAGCCATGGAAACATTTCCCTTATGGTGGTTCACAGCATTATTGATGCTCCCTAGCTATTTTATCCTTTTCATTATTAAAGGTTTCTATTGAGAAAATAAGACCTTAAAAATTATCGTACATGTGAAGTTTTTGAAACACAAAACATAATACTATTTCATAAAGTTAAGAAAATAGTATACATCTTTGGAATATATTAAAATATTGTATATTATTACAAACAAATTAATAAATTGAATTAAAATTTAGTAAAATGCAGCCTGCTCAACTACAACCACTTAAAATTTTTATTGCATGCACTAAGTTAGATTTTAATTCAACTGTAGCATTACATCTAGAAAATGATCTTTCTTGACAATTCCTAACTAAATTCAACTCGAAAGTACGATATTAAAAGACCCAAATTTCCTCGTTGAAATCTATATGTTGGAATGCATGCACAAAATGACTAAGAAATTAGTGGGACGTGGTACTGAATAGTCCTAAGACTATATATTATTATGACGTACTCGTATTTAAATACTACGTAAAACATGAAATGGAAAGTTTGTCTGTATAACGAACCTTTGTCACCAGTGAAATGGGTGTCACATGTCACCTGTCTGTCGTCGTCGCCCAATTATTCCGTGCCTGCCGAATTTCCCCATCTTTCAAAGACTTTCTGTGTTTTGTTTATTCTTCCTATAAACCCTAAATTCAATCTGCTACCATTAATGACCATCACATTAATAACTTAATATATCTTACTGACCAGAACTTTATTCCAAACCCACTAAATAACAGTGGAATAAAATAGTTGTATCGTTGTATCATACTATAATTTTTCTCGCACTCGGCCTAATCTGTCACTAGCAACTACTATTGCATAGAGTATAAATAAATCAGAACTTATCAGTCAGTAATGTTAAAAAGCTTTGAGGCTATTCTTTTTCAAAAGGATGGATTCGCAACAGTGGCCCTTCTTAGAAGTCAGCTTGTGAACATGTGTAAACAGTACTGTTATAGCAAAAGCTCGCTAAAATCTTGTATATAATTTTGCCTCTTAGAATAAATCATTTACAACTTCTCCTGAGATAATCTTTTATTATGACAAAGTGTTGCTACAAACTGTATAGTTACGTTATATTTTTAGAGTTATATTATAAAGTAAAGAAGTATTTCGGTTAATTTGCTCTGGTTCTAGTCTATATAACAGTAGAAATCATGTGCTTTAACACAAAGATAATTTCATGTGTACTCAGTACTGCTATATAGGCTTTAGAACCAGAGCAAAATAAATGGTGCTGAGCTTAAACCTGCTAAACTAAAGAAAGTGAGGAAAATAAAAAGGTGAAAGGGACAGGAAGAAGAAGAAGACGTCACAATGCATTAAATTCAATGTTTATTACTGTAGTTTTAAATATTCCCCTCGTTTATTTATTTGTACATTTTCACTTACATATACAACAAGTAAACTATATAAAGTTTACTTCGTCACGCCTTCCCCAAAATGTAACAATTAATTGACTCACTGAAGCTGGGCAGGGGACCAAAGTTACTTTCTCAAAACATTATACCTCTAAATCAACACGGCCTCTTATATTTTGCACCTAATCACTAAGATTTTGGACATTTGTCAAACAGATTGGCATGACAATAGAGTATGATATCTTTCTTATTTTTTGCTTTTTGTTTAAAATATGATCTCAACTATTTTGGATTTCAGTGCAGGTAAAGCATGAATATTCTTGAATTTTATGCAAAACTAAACCACCTATACAGTATATATATATGTTATTATTGACTGGAGTAAGTGGACTTTTATTTACATTCCCGTACGATTTCGTAACTTTGAAGATCGGTCAATATACAAAGAATCCATTGCTGGATTCACTGTTCACTAGTAAAAAAAAATCCTATAGCTACGGTTGTTTTCGTAGCATTTTCGTAGCTATATGGAGGTCTTGCTACGAAAAATTTTTCGTAGCATTTTCGTAGCTATATGGAGGTCTTGCTACGAAAAACCACGTTTTTCGTAGCTATATGGACGTATAACTACGAAATATTCGTAGTATTTTCGCTGCTATAGCGGATCTTTTACTAGTGGTTTGACTATATATTGTCTGCTTTATCGACCATTAAATTAAAATTGTCAATAACAAATGCGCTGTGGAAGATCTCGATCGTGTTGAAATCCATAGGATATATCATCCTTTTGGGAGAACTTATAAAATTTTGTCATACTAGATAAAACATCCACATGAACAACTATTATTGAACTCAATGGAATCATTCGCACATTGACTAATTTTCCAATCAGCTGATCTACGACCACGCTATCGTTGGTAAAACTTGAGCTAAACAATTTCAGGTAAATTAAACCTTTGATAATCATTTTCAAGTATAATAATATAAGTCTCTTCTGAACCTTAAGGTATATACAAATGAAATGTTGAACGTACCAAAGTGTGTAAATTCGTTCAGTGATTACACGTCCAGTTTCCTTCTTAAGTGTAAGCTTTCGAGGTTATTACCACGTCAACAAAAGATAGTTTTAAGGGAGACTTTTATTATTCTACAGATTTGGATAACGAACATCACAAACTTCTTACTATCAAAGATTACGAGTTTCTGATTGAAAATTAATTGCAGTTGACTAATCATATATATATATATATATCATCTTATATTAATTCTTTTTTTTTGTCAACGCGTTATTAATCTTGAATTTACAATCTACGATATTCTGGAATATGATAAATGATTCTTTTAAACGGTCATAATGTTTTATTAATGTTTCCATCGGTTTTTTTTGCCACATATATATACGCAACATACGAAATACGCACCATGCATATGGATGTCGTCTCCGGAAAACAAGTAAACCATCGCATGCATCAACTCTTTTCTATTGAAATATCTTAACGCTAGCTAGGTTTCAAGATGCAGACGCCTTTTTATGATCTTTTGGAGTAGTTGTACTTGTATTTTTTAATTACAGTTACCATATAATGCAGCCCGATTTTTAATTGTCGCACCAGATTTTATTAGTCTTAGATCATTAGAAATGGAACACTATTTTTTTCTTTATATTTTCTTTTAAAATAGAGTAATTCTATCATAGAAATATTTTATTTTATAACAAAATATAGAGAGAAAATAGTGTTCTATTGGATATGCTCTTGGTGTTCCAAGCGATAGCATGCAGTAAAAAGACAAAAAAGAAGATAAACATGCAAAGTAGAAAGAGTTAGTTATAAAAGCAAAAAGAAAACAGAAGCGACAAAAGGGATTGCTTCAGCACCAAGTTATTCTGGGTATATAACATTTAGATAACTGTTACAAGGCTTCGATGTTAAGTATATCCTTATGTGTCCCGATTCATGCTGCAGGGTCATTGTTTGATTGTTTTAATGCTGTGCTATAAACTCGCGTCACCACATTTTCTCGCTGTTGACCTGTGATTTGTTTTGTTGTGCCAATGTGCGTGCTCGTGTTCTAGACTGTTAATCCTAGTAGCCGACGACAAGTCAAAAAGGAAAATCGTTGTTGTGTTGTGCAACTCGGGTTAAACAATATATAGGAGTTGTGTCAAGTATTATCAGTAAAATTTTAATTTGATATAATTGAGGTATAAGATATTTTAAGGAACATGTCTTTTGCGTTTTTCATAGCTAACATGCAAATATGCCTAACATAATGGACGCAATATTCATGTGACTCTCCAAATACAGGAAGATAGTAAAATGACATCTTTTTGACAAAAGCTAAAATGACAGCTTAAAACAAAGATTTAGATAATAATTCTTAGCAATTGTTTTGCCCAAACTGTATGGATCACATCACCCATGTTTTAAAAACCGGAGTTTGAAATGAATATTTGGAGCTCGCATGCATCAATATACGTATCTGGTTCATGTATCAAAGTATTTTTGAGGTTTTACAGAATATAAATTTCGATAAAATTAATAATGTTAGAATTAATATTTATTTTTTTTTTAAAAAAAGAATTAATATTTTCACATTTGAACCTGGAATTAGGGTTGACTCCTGCAATTGAATCTGTATTGAACCTTAGCTAATATATATGTTGTGAGGAATAATTTATCATACACACTACGACATACGTATGTATATAGTCAGATGATAGAATGCCTCAATAAGGATAAAATAAAAAGTCTAGTCAATGAGAGAGAAATAACGCTGACGACGTTAGCAATCACACCTGAAGCCTGAAGTTCTGTTTTGGTAACAACATCCATTTAGTCACGTCTTAAGTTTGAACACACAAAACAACACGGCTTAAAAATAATTTAATAGCATAAATACCGTACAATTCCTCATTTAATTCCCTTACGTTACCCGTTACCATCATGTAATAATACTATCGATTTAAAATGTCCAAATCAAATACTGTCGTTACGTAGTCAAAGACTATATCTAAGGGTGTTTTGGGGAACAAATAATGAAAATGGTCAAAACGAGTCAAAGTTACCGTCAAACCTAAAGCCATACACTTCTACTAAGCTTAGAACAGAAGTACTACCCGTATCTTTTTTTAAGATCCATGTCTTCTGTTCTGTCTGAACCTCTCAAAGTACTGTCCTAAAAAGCTTTTCATTTTTCAACTTTTAAAAAAAAATTTCGAAACTCGGTTAATTAAGAGAATGAGATTAATAGTGATTAATTACCAGAAAAAGAAAATAAAGGAAAAAAACACCGACTCATCTAATGGGAGAAACAGACGAAAATCTCGGTGCTGGCAAGATTCCTCCACAGTCCTTTGCTGTTTTTTCCTTTTGTTCTTACTTTTATTTTCTTTTTATTTTATTCTTGACCTAAATAATTCGTTTTTATCTTTCTTTATTTTCTAGCAAATAATACTTTCTCGAGAAAACAATCACTTCAACTCTTTTCTTTTCTTTTCTTTTCTTTCTATCACCATCAAACCACACCATCTTTACCCCATATGCGCCTCCATCTCTAATTCCTCTCACCCACCTTCCATCTCTCTCTCTCTCTCTCTCACTCTTTTCCTTTTAATTTCATTTCAGATTTCAAATCTTGTCTTTCTTTTTTTTTTTTCTCTTTGTTTTATTTTCCTCTTTTTAAAAAAATTTAATTTTTCTTTTTTGGTTTTGGGTGGAATTATTGATATGGGTTGTACAAGCTCCAAGCTCGACGATCTCCCGGCGGTTGCTCTCTGCCGCGAACGCTGCGCTTTCCTCGATGCAGCGATTCAGCAGCGCTACCTATTATCCGAATCCCACGTGGCGTACACCAACTCGCTCAGAGGAATCGGTCACTCGCTCCACCTCTTCATCAACCACCACCACCGTTTCGTCTCTTCCGGCGGAGCTTCCGGCGGAGGAGGAGGAGACTCGCCGAGACTTAACCTCCCTCCTCACAGAAAAGGCGACCCTGACCAAGAAGAAGAAGAAAAATCTCCTCCCAAGAAAGCAAAACAAATACCTCCGTCTCACCAAAACCACGGTTCGGGTTCCGATTCGGGTCATCTCGAATTCGATTCGGATTCGGACGACTCCGAAGACGACGATGACGACGGAGAAGGACACCTGGATTTGGATTCGGACTCTTTACATCATCTCTCTCCTCAACACCATCTCGGCCATCATTTCCCGATACACGAGTCCGGGCCTTACATGGCCCAACCGTACCCGAATCCGGAAATGATGGGCCATCATAATCTCCCTCCTCCTTCTTCATACCCAGGAGGGGGAAGTTATATGCACATGAATTACATGAAGAACAAGTCCATGCCTCCTTCAGTGATCTACGAGCAAAGACCAAGCAGCTCTCAAAGAGTAGTCTACGAAGGTGAATCATCATCTTCTTCTTCTTCTAATTATCCTTACAACAATCCTTATCCTCCTAATCCCTATTTCGGATACTCAAATCCCGGACCGGTACCCGGTTACTACGGTTCTTCTTCAACCGGTACTACCTCTAAACCGCCTCCGCCTCCTCCGTCGCCGCCTAGGTCTAACGGCTGGGATTTTTTAAACCCCTTCGATACTTACTACCCTCAGTACACTCCGAGTCGTGACTCGAGAGAGCTCAGGGAGGAGGAAGGTATACCGGAGCTGGAGGAGGACGATTCGCAGTACGAGGTTGTTAAGGAAGTTCACGGGAGACCGAAGTTCGCCGCCGCCGGCGGTGGTGGTAATAACACTCAACCGCTTCCCGCCGCCGTGTACAGGGAGGAACCTCCGTTGACGTCTCCTCCGCCGGTTGCTGATAAATCGGGAGCTAGCACTAGCGGCGGCGGCGGCGGAGATGCGGCGGATGCGTCGATGTATCAGTCGAGACCAAGCGTGTCGGTGGAGAAGAAAGGAGTTGAGTACGAGGTCCACGTCGTAGAGAAGACGGTCGTTGAAGATGACGCTGGAAATGAAGAGAGACGGAGCAATGCCGCGGGGACACGTGGCTTTGGTGGGGGAGGTGGAGGAGGAGGAGGGCCACGTGCTGTGCACGAGGTTGCTAAAGAGATTGAGAATCAGTTCGTGATAGCTGCGGAGTCGGGAAGTGAGATCGCTAAGTTGCTTGAAGTGGGGAAGCATCCTTACGGTCGTAAACATGGTACAGCTCTTTAAAAAAAAAAAGAAAGTTCTCAGCTTTATGCAAACAGATTGATTAAAAGCTTTGAACTTTTGTTTTGTAGCAGCAGCTTCTAAATTGTTACACGGTGTTACTCCTTCGCTACCTTCGTCTTCTGCTGCTGCTCCTGCTGCTGCGCCGCCTACTTACGCAGACATTGAAGAAGAGCTTGCTTCAAGGTCGAGGAACCTTTCTTCGACGTTGCATAAGCTTCATCTATGGGAGAAGAAGCTTTACCACGAAGTGAAGGTAATGTTTTGTCTTAAAACAGTGTGATGTGTTGTTCTCTTTCTGAAGAAGCTTATACTTCTTGTCTAGGCTGAGGAGAAGTTGCGTGTAGCTCACGAGAAGAAGCTGAGGAAGCTAAAGCGTTTGGATGAAAGAGGTGCTGAAGCTACCAAAGTAGACACAACGCGCAGATTAGTGAGAGACATGTCAACGAAGATACGGATTGCGATTCAGGTTGTGGATAAAATCTCTGTGACGATTAACAAGATTAGAGACGAAGACTTATGGCCGCAACTGAATGCATTGATTCAAGGGTAAAGCTTAAGCCTCTCTACATTTTTATGTTTATACATATTTGAATTTTGAATTTTTTTTTTCAGGCTTACAAGAATGTGGAAAGCAATGCTTGAGTGTCATCAGAGTCAGTGTCAAGCTATTAGGGAAGCTCGTGGGTTAGGCCCTATAAGAGCGAGCAAGAAACTCGGTGAAGAACATCTAGAGGCAACGAGTTTGCTAGGACACGAGCTTATTAACTGGATATTAGGATTCTCTAGCTGGGTCAGCGCGCAGAAAGGTTACGTAAGAGAGTTGAACAAATGGCTCATGAAGTGTCTTCTCTACGAACCAGAGGAGACACCAGATGGTATCGCTCCTTTCTCACCTGGTCGTATGGGAGCTCCACCGATCTTTGTGATATGTAACCAGTGGTCTCAAGCTCTGGACAGAATATCCGAGAAGGAAGTTATCGAGGCGATGCGTAGTTTCACTACCAGCGTGCTTCAGCTTTGGGAGCAAGATCGGTTAGAGACGACGACGATGGGGCACGGTGATTCTGAGAAGAGAGTTAGGAACATGGACAGGGAAGAACAGAGGATACATAGAGAGATTCAAGCGCTGGAGAAGAAGATGGTTCTGGTGGCACCTGGTGATGGTGCTAATAGTCTTTATTTATCCGGGAACGTTGTCTACCAGAGCGATACCAGCAACGAGAGTTTACAAGGTAGTTTGCAGCGGATTTTTGAAGCTATGGAGAGATTCACTGCTGAGTCTGTGCGAGCTTATGATGATCTCTTAGTGCGCGCTGAAGAAGAAACTGCTCCACGAGAACTTGAGGAAGATGAGGAATGATAAGCAAAACAGGAAGGATATTTGCTTTATTGCTGATCTTGCAATGCTGGAATACTTGGCTATGCGGTTTGGTGTTACTAGAAAACCATCCGAGACTGAGGCAAGAAGAACCCCCATCATGATGAGAGGAGGCAGAAAACCGTGTAAAGAGACTACAGCCACATGTTCGGTTTATATAGATGCGGTTTACTGCAAATTGGCTTTGAACCGGGATGGTTTACGTTGCTATGGTAGATGAAGGTTTGATAACTTGTTACTTTACCACCTATGATGCAGGTTGCAGATATTAGTTTTGAGTCTAGTAATTTTTAAATTAGGCCAGTGTATACATAAGACGCTTAGGTTAAAACTTATGATAAATTCTCAACAATTATTTTTTAGTAATTGTAAAATCCTAAGGTATCTCAGGCAACTAGGCAAGTGTCCCTTTTTTTTTTTGACATAGGATTAAAGATGTGTAATCATTTTATGACAAGTTAGAAACTATTACCAATCATTAACCTGACCAGCCTTACACATTGATGATTAACGTGAAACTTAAATAATACTCCCTACTATACACAATGGTCCCATTCTCTCTCATTAGTGCCTGCGCCAATGGTTAACGACTTTGTGTTGCCGTGCCAAACATGATTCGCGTGAACTTGACGTCTCGTGTGACAAATCCTTTTTCCTGTTTTTTGTTGTTGCAAAATAATACATTTAAATAAAGTGATAACATGAATAGAATAAGTAGCAGAAGTTATTGTTGTGATCCAACCATAGGTTAATGATGAATGTTTATTATATACTACTAGAGATAGTGCTTGAGCATCTAATCATATAAGAAAGCCAATTACATTGGAGAATCTTTAGATCACTTCACTCTTTGCCTTTTCTACATAGGAGACAGCTCTTGCAACATCGAAAGCTAGTAAAATAGTAGGTAACATTGCATGAATACTTTTCATTTGCAAACATCCAAATTAAGAACACACAAAACTATTTTCTCGCCGGTCATCATTGGAGTTTTATTCTTGAAATGAAGGTTTATTTCAAGTGTCCAAACAAAACTCTAAATAGTTATGATGTATGCGAGTGAAAATTAAAAGTTTGAAGGCGGATCCATATGTTGACCAGGATTTTTAGTATAGAGGTAGGTCTCTATCAAAAAGCACCACACAACCATATTCAATTTAGTTTTGGTAATCTAAAAAAAGTATGCAGTTTAAATGTTAAGAAATGAATACGATTTTCGACATTTAACCATATTAGGTTATGTAGTTTCCAGATAGATGGTAGTACACATTCAGAGTTCCAAATAGATTTGAAATATTTTGTTTATAAACTAGTATAAGTAAACTTCTTAAAAGATCTTTTAGGACTTTATGCATAAAAGTAGTCATTTTCGTTCGGAACAGAGTAATTAATACTCGAATGGCAATAAAACTGACATTACTCTAATTAGAAGGTAAGTCAGTAATCAAGAAATATATAAAGTCGACAGAAATACAAAAGAAAACACATGAATCAGAATTAAATATCACACGGTTTCACAAGTCAACTTTCTACAAACTCCAGATTTTCTTCACACGCTTATCTTTAGCACTGTACAAGTACGAATCTTTTGAAATAACTAGATACTTAGAACTAGACGCAAAAAATAAAAAAAAAGGGTTGTGCAGAAAAAAATGGAGGAGAAAGAAAAAAGTAGGAATGGTCGATGATAAGTCACTCCAATCACAAACACTTTGAGCTGGCAAATAATGTGATTTTCCCAAAATCTCTTTTGGTACCACAAAGTGTATATGATTGAACATCCGAATCATTTTATTATTGTATTATAGGTAGTATATTATAATATACACACAAAAGAAGTTGGCTTCTTCTGTTTCTTTGGCTTTTCAATTTGCAAATCCATTGGTTAAAGATTAATAAACAGTTTATAAACACACAAAAAAAACACTGCACACTTCAAGAGTAGACCTTCTATAAATTGATAAAATCTTTTTTATTCATGGCTAAATCTAAAATTTCACTGATCATATTTTCAAAATTATAATTATAGAAAGGTTTTTTCTCATGTTTCAACTTAATTGGTAAGTGGCATATCATAATTGACAAGAAGGAGAAACTTACCTCAGTAGTCAAACAAGACAAAAGAGAGAAAATAAAATAAAATAAAATTAAAAAAATCAAATTTTTTATAATTTTCCACCACTATTATTCTTTTTCTCTCTCTATTACAAAGAAGCGAAAGAGAGAAACACTTTCCGACTCCGCTTTGTTTCTGTCGGAGTTCAGAAAATTTCCATGGGTTGTTGTCAATCTCTGTGTTCTGGTGAACACAACCTGGTCGGGAAAGATGGAGCTCAGCAGCCGCTTCAAGCGACTCAGAACCACCACGGCGGCTCTACGGCGGCTGATAACGGCGGAATCGGAGGCGGCGGAGCTGGTGGTGTAAGTGGAGGAGGGATACCGTCTTTCTCCGAGTTCTCTTTATCCGACCTCAAAGCAGCCACGAACAACTTCAGCTCCGACAACATCGTGTCGGAAAGCGGCGAGAAAGCCCCAAATCTCGTCTACAAAGGCCGGCTTCAGAACCGTCGTTGGATCGCCGTGAAGAAGTTCACTAAGATGGCTTGGCCTGATCCTAAACAATTTGCGGTACTAACAAAAAAAAATCAACACTTTCAATCTGTTTAATTTGATTAATCTGTTTTTTTTTCTTTCTGAAATGTGTTTTACTTTCAATTGCAGGAAGAAGCGTGGGGTGTTGGGAAATTCAGACATAACCGGTTAGCGAATCTGATTGGTTACTGTTGCGATGGAGACGAGAGGCTTCTTGTTGCTGAGTTCATGCCTAACGATACACTCGCTAAGCATTTGTTCCATTGTAATACTACTCTCTCTCTCTCTCTCTCTATCCGTTGTTACCCATTAGATTGATGAACCTTCTAGTGAATCTGGCTTTGCATAGAGTATGGTTTTAATGTTATAATCTTAAAAGTGCAAACTTTTCTTATAATGTGTTGTGTTATAGTACTAAAAGTGGAAACTTTTCTTTATCATGTTGGTTATTGACAGGGGAAAATCAGACCATTGAATGGGCTATGAGGTTGCGTGTGGGATATTACATAGCCGAAGCTTTGGATTATTGTAGCACCGAGGGTCGTCCTCTGTACCATGATTTAAATGCTTACAGGGTTCTCTTTGATGAGGTTTCATTCTCTTCTCAAGATTTTATTCCATGCTTGTGAGATTTTTACTTAGTTTTTGAATGGATATTTTGTAGGATGGTGATCCTCGTCTCTCATGTTTCGGCTTGATGAAGAACAGTCGTGATGGTAAAAGTTACAGCACTAATCTAGCGTATACACCACCTGAATACCTAAGAAATGGTAAATCAGTTTGTATCTCTCTCTCTTAAGATTATTAGAATCAGCATCAGATGCAAATGTATAGCAGTCTCAACTAAGTATGGTCAAATTTTTCTTGTGTTCGTAGGAAGAGTGACACCTGAAAGTGTTACTTACAGCTTTGGAACGGTGCTTCTAGATTTGCTTAGCGGAAAACACATCCCTCCAAGCCATGTAAGTTCCTTACCTATCATCTGTTTACAAGTAGATAATAAGTTTTTGTGATATTAATTTAGTGATACCTCCTTCTAGGCTCTGGATATGATACGTGGCAAGAATATTATTCTTCTGATGGATTCACATCTGGAGGGAAAGTTCTCAACAGAAGAAGCTACCGTAGTTGTAGAACTCGCCTCCCAGTGCTTGCAGTATGAGCCTCGAGAGAGACCCAATACAAAAGATCTTGTGGCCACACTTGCACCCTTGCAGACTAAATCAGACGTAAGTGTGTGAATCGAGTTCTTGAATCTGAGACCGAGTTGTTCTTATATTCTCATCTTCTTATAAGATTGCAGGTTCCTTCTTATGTGATGCTTGGAATAAAGAAGCAGGAGGAGGCACCTCCGACCCCACAGAGGCCACTTACACCGTTAGGTGAGGCTTGCTCGAGAATGGATCTCACAGCTATTCATCAGATCTTGGTCATGACACACTACAGAGACGACGAAGGGACAAACGAGGTCATTAAAATGATTTTTTAGTTACTATAACACATTAAAAATTGTTCTTAAACTAACTCATTGAGGTTTTAACTATGGATTTCAGTTATCTTTCCAAGAATGGACTCAACAGATGAAAGATATGCTTGAAGCACGCAAACGCGGTGATCAAGCTTTCCGCGAGAAAGATTTCAAAACCGCCATTGACTGTTACTCACAGGTATGGACACTTGTTAATTAATTTGACCATATTGTTAAAACTTGTTTGGTTGATTTACATAGATTTGCTTTTTTGAGCAGTTTATCGACGTTGGAACAATGGTGTCACCAACTGTGTTTGGTCGGAGAAGTCTATGCTACTTACTGTGCGATCAACCAGACGCAGCGCTGCGCGACGCCATGCAGGCGCAATGCGTTTATCCTGACTGGCCAACGGCTTTCTACATGCAGTCTGTGGCTTTAGCGAAGCTGAACATGAACACTGACGCAGCAGATATGTTGAACGAAGCAGCTCAGCTCGAAGAGAAGAGACAACGAGGAGGAGGCAAATGATCTTTTGATTCTTGGATACACTATATGTCTTTGCATCATCTTTGTGAGCTTCAAAAGATTCTTTTTAAAAAAAGAAACAATTGGTTAAAAACCTGTCGATGTGATTGTTCATTGGGGGTGGTGTAATGTAATAACCATAGAGGGAGAGAGAAGAGAAAATTAATGTTTGTTTTGTAATGCATTTACATGTAACTATATGCATGGTCTCTGTTTTTAAGCTTTGTTTTTTTTTATATAAGAATATCTTGACAGGGAAAAAAAAAAGAGAGTAACATCTTATGAATATGGTGGCATGCGATTAGAACTTGTTTTCTTCACCTCCAGCAGCAACTCGAGTGATTGCACCATCCTCGCCGGCAGCTTCATCCTTTGCCATGTCTTGGAACATGGAATCTCGAAATTCATGTTCATCTACTTGGAAATATTCATACCTTTTCTCCACGTTCTTCTCTGTTCCAAGCTGCGGCTGCTCATCAGATGAAATCTTTGACATCTCCTCTGAAATCTTTTGAGAAATCCTTTCCCATGCAAGCAGCGCCTCTGTCACACTTTCTCTAACATGATTTATCTGTTCAAGAAAAAATCTCACTCCAATCATTAAGATGTCTTGACAAGGATCACTTAAAAAAGCTTAAGAAAAGAGTAATCAATCATTAAGACATGTCAAAAACACGGTTAATTGTGGAATGAATTAGCTTTCTTCTTAATTAAAAGCGGGATCGAAAAAGCGTTGCTTACTACCTTGGCAGTAAGCAAGGTAGTAAGCAACGCAGTAAGCAAGATAGTAAGCAACGCTCTTCCTTCCAAATTCGTTGATTTGATTTTGTAGCAAGGGTTCTTGAATTCTCTCAGGTGTGTTAATTTTGATGGTTTATTTGATGTTAAAATGCTCCCTATTTATTGAAGACACGGATGAATATATTAGGGAAAACAAAAAAAATTATGTTGTACGGATTCCCTGTTTTCTTTGTGTATGAAATTTCCTAATTAGTTGCTCAAAAACAAGAAATTTCCTAATTGAACTGTCGCCTCGTAAAGTTTTCTTATTTTTCGTTTATTTTGTCAAGCATTTAGTAATAAAATACTTCATATAAGAAATAATGTCCTAGAAGAATTTCTGGAAGTCTTCTGAAACAAAAGGTTAAAACAAGCAACAATGAAAACAAAAATATACAATACTTAAAATCAAAATACAATAATGGTTGTGTGGATGCAAGATGCTTTTTCTTTAATTTTTTAATTGCGTGTATGATACTGGTTTTATGCAATCAGAATCCCAGAATACAACCACATTTTGACTATTCCACAGCACTCGAAAATAAAAGTTAACGAACCAATCTTAAACCACTTATAATGGTATTGTTGAAAGTTTATGTCAACTGTTTTATATTTTATAATGCTTACATTGAACATGTTGAAAAAGGTATAATTTATGACATAGATTACTTGATTTTTTTATTCAACAGGTTGAAAACCAAGCGACGAAGTCTCTCTAGTGCGTACCTAGTGCACAACCACATGAAGGTGAAATCAGTGTCACATACATGCGTCGAAAGCTGAGATAAACTTGTATCAAACATAATTTTTGCAATTCCCTTGTAGATGTTTACTTAACATGTGACTGCAAAAAAAAAAAAACTCTTAACTTGTTGGTAAAACTAAAATCCTTCCTAAGAATAAGACCAAAATCAGTTAATCGGAATTCTGAATATACGATTTTGATCAATTTTTCTCAATTAAATTTTTTGTGGTTATCTTTTCAGACACGATGGAAGCTTCCTCATTTAGGAAGAAGTTCAAGGAGCATCTATTTGTCAAGCATGGAAAGTTATCTGAAGCTACAGAGTACTATGTGAATGCTTTTGGAACAGTTAAAATCGGAAGCTTTGACCCTCCTCCCTGTGTCGAACTATTTCTAGCCGGAACGACTCTGGTCATCTCCGAAAAAGTTGTAGAGCCTTACAGGTATTTTGTTCTTCCTTTCTCATCATTTTTGTTATCGTTTATGATTAATCTAATCACTGTACTCTACATCTTTGACTTTGAAAGTGGCATCACACTTCAAGTGACAGTTGATGAAGTCAGAAGATTAACTCTAACGAAGAATAATAATTTACTTGATGTCACACCTCAAGAAGGAGAGACATGTGTGGATTTGTGGAATGTCTTGTTAATTAAAACTCTTTCAAGGAATTGAGAGAGCGTAGCTACCTTGGCAGTAGTGGAATCTATTTCGTCTTTAATCATACTGCTTAATTGTGATGCCAATGCAGTCAAGAAGGCCTTCACACTTTGCAATGCTTCCATCTCTGTTAATTTGATTTTGGTATCTAGGGTTCTTGAATTTTCTCGGGTGTGTTAATCTGGATGGTTTATTTGAAGGTTCAATGAATATATTAGGGTTGATAAAAAAAGGAATGAATATATTAGGTAAATCAAAACATATCTTTTGATGTTATCCGGTTTCCTTGTTTTCTTTATTTTATCTTTTTATCAAGCATAAAATTTAAATAAAAATTAGATTAACACTTTTAAAATGTAGAAGATGTCATTTTGTTTAAATTTGATTAGAATTATTATATGGTTCCAATTATTTTTAATAAATCTAAACCGAATTATATATGACATCGGGTTTACCATTTAGACCATGTTTTAGTTTCTTTTGTAACGAGGTCATTACATGATTTTTTAGTTATTACAACGCATTAAAAAGTGGTTAAAACTCTTAAACCAAGTGCACTAATATCCCTAGTTCTTAGAGTAATTCTTAGGGTGGTGGGACTCACGTGGGTCCCACTTTTTTTTAAAAAAACTCACCTTTTCACCTCTTTCACAAGAGTTGACTCTTGCACTATTCGCAGGTCTCACTGACACATGGCGATCCGCGATTGGTTGGCTTTTAATTTTTTTTTCTAAATCGGATAAAAATAATAATAATAATTTAAGAGCCATTTTTTAAGAACCCGCCAATAAGGATGCTCTAACTCACTGAGGTTTATCTATGGACTTCAGTTATCTTTCCAAGAATGGACTCAACAGATGAAAGACATGCTTGAAGCACGCAAACGTGGTGATCAAGCTTTCCGCGAGAAAGATTTCAAAACCGCCATTGACTGTTACTCACAGGTACCCGACACTTGTTAATTTGTATCTCTTTTTTAGAACTTGTTTGGTTGGTTTACATACATTTTACTTTTTTGAGCAGTTTATCGACGTTGGAACAATGGTGTCACCAACCGTGTTTGGTCGGAGAAGTCTATGCTACTTACTATGCGATCAACCAGACGCAGCGCTGCGCGACGCCATGCAGGCGCAGTGCGTGTATCCTGACTGGCCAACGGCTTTCTACATGCAGTCTGTGGCTTTAGCGAAGCTGAACATGAACACTGACGCAGCAGATATGTTGAACGAAGCAGCTCAGCTCGAAGAGAAGAGACAGCGAGGCGCCGGCGGCAAATGATCTTTTGATTCTTGGATACACAACTTGTTCACATCCTCTTGTTAAATTTGATGAGCTTCAAAAGATTTTTTTTTAAGAAGAAGAAAATTGTTAAAACCTGTTGATGTGATTGTTCATTGGGGGATGTAATGTAAGCCATAGAGGGAGAAAAAAAAAAAGAAGAAAATCAATGCTTGTTTGTAATGCAATCAATACATGTAACTAAACTATATGCATCATCTCTATTTTTAACTTTTGCTTTTATATATAAGAATATCTTGACAGGGGAAAAATAAAAGAGAGTAACATGTTATGTAATATAGTGGTGGCATGCGATTACAACTTGTTTTCTTCACCACCCACCACAACATCAGCAACTCGAGTGACAGCACCATCCTCGCCGGCAGCTTCATCCTTTCCCATGTCTTCGAACTCGGAATTGGGATCTAGAAATTCATCTTCATCTACCTGGATACGACTTGAAGATCCCATGGCATCATGGAATTCTGATTCTTCCTCATCATCATCATTGTTTTCACGTCTACAAGGCATCACAACTTCCACGGATTCATGACTTGTTTGGAAAGATTCAGACCTTTCCTCCCTAATCCTTGACACCTCCTCTGCAAGTTTTTGATCCATCCTTTCCATAGCCTCTCTCACACTTTCCATAACATGGTTTATCTGTCGGCCAAGATAAAAGAACAATCATTATCCATCATTAAGCTGTCTTGACAAGGATCACTTAAAAAAAAAAACTAAAGAAAAAAAAAAGTTATCATCACTAATACATGTCAAAACACGAGAGATAGAGAGAGAGAGTAGCTACCATGGCATTAGTAGAATCTATTTCGTACTTAATCATATTGTAAAATTGTGATGCCATTGCAGTCAACAAGGCCTTCACACTTTGCAGTGCTGCTTCCATCTTTCTTCGTTGATAGATTAGCTTGTAGGTAAAGAAATTATAATTCTCTAGGGTTTTTGGATGGATTTTTTGAGGTTATGATGCTGCAGTATTTATAGATACTACTATGTTATCAACTTTACCTTTTTAATCTCTAATGTAATATTCAAAGTTTGACAATGATAAAGGAAATTTAACTAATTAAATTTCCGAACTGATAATCAGATTTATAATGATTTTATTATTTAGTTATTGCCGAGTCTAAGACCTTATAATACAATACACATATGGTACTCTTTTTTAAGTGCTTCCTTCTTCTCCTCAACTTGTTCTCTGCACCTCTCTTATTGCTTGCTTCATAGTCAGCGAAGTTCATAACGCTAAACAGACTTGCTTATAGACAACTTCATGTCTGTTTAGGGTGGAGGAAAATCAACTGATGAGGATGCAGCGAATTGGAGACCCTTCTGCTCCAACAAGTCTTAGAGGTAAGCAATGTACAGAGTAGACCCCTGCCTTAACATCATCCAGCTTCAATCCCTCCACAAGTATAGTCTCCTGTCAATGTTTTATATATAAATAGTCTCAACCATCATTATCCATATCTTCATTATTCTTCAGGATTCATCTACTTGTACTTGGGATAATGCTTATGCTTACCCGGCCTTTTAGGAATGCTAGGTGGGAGGGAATGAGATCATCATATGCAGCTACTGATAAATAATCAACCCCTGCATTTTTGATAATGAATACACCAACACTCACTTTAGAGAATCACTTCACCAAAACACACAACAAACCAAAAAATCTCAATCTAAAAGATGTCGATGCATGGGAGCGCCATGATTTCTATCAAAAATCGCTTACCATTAGATAATTTCAAACTTGGTTTGATGTCTAAAATAAGATGGTAAGTAAGAAGAGATAGATTATTACCAACAAGTTTGATGTCAGTGTTGTCTACCAACCATTGAGCGCCATCCTTCATGAATCCGACATAGCTTGTATCAAACTCTTTCTTGAACATAAGACGCCTGTAATGTTTTTTATTTACCAAAACCCTATCAGAAAATTACTGAGATTATTCCGAAACAGAGTTTCACTTTGGAAGATAAAAAAGTTGACTAATTTTGACATCTGATGAGGATCTCTAACTGATGTTACCTGTCAGTGTTCAATGTTCTGAAAAGCACACGACGAACTCCTCTCGGTATGTTAAGAGACTTCATCACTTGGGCTACACAATCACAACACAGATCATCACTGTCCTAAAATCACTATTTAAGTAATTATCTAAAAGACAAGTCTGTCCTAAAATCACTATTTAAGTAATTATCTAAAAGACAAGTTCACTCACCAGTTATGTTCTTGTTCCTCGGAACATCAACCAACAACGCAGGACCTACAAACGAAAAAAAAAAAAATCATTAATTCGAGAGAGCTCAAATCACAAAGGTAAGACCTTTGGAACGAATCAGAGGCAATTACCGTTTAGGACTTGGAGATCAAGCGAGTCAACATCGAACCCAGCGTCGTAATACTCGTCGTACACGTGTCCCGGCGAATCGACGTGGGTCCCGGTGTGCGTCGGCATCTTCATCTCGGAGTTGTTAGCTAACGATCCGTTCTTCATGCTTTTAGCTAGCCACAGAAACCTTCCGATCCCTTCCTTCGAGTCCCACGCCGGCATCTCCGGCGTGTATCGGTGACTGATGTCGAAGATTTTGCCTTCGCCGTATACCTCGCGGCGGATGGGTTTGAGATCGTCGGAGAAACCTCCGTCGATCGGGGCGGTTCCGGGAATGGTGGGGTAAGCATCTGAGATGGCGGCGTGGATGAGGAGAGAAGGGAGGGAGAGGAGTGTGAGGAGGAGGAGGAGGAATAGTGGAGGAACTGTCATTGTTCGTTTGCTTTCGTCATTTCGATCATCACGAAGAAGAAGATGAATTGACTTTTGATCTTTGGGCCTTTCATTGGTTTTGTTAATGGGCCTGGAATCAATTATAGGCCTAAAATATCAAGAGTTAAAAACTATATATTATACGAAGAAAGAACCCTCTACGTTATTTATCTCAAGAACATCCAAGGCTTAAGAGGATTTTGTGCACCTAGGTGTCATGTTACATGAATCATAGTAGCACCTTGCTTGATATAAATATGAACTATTCCAAATATTGAAAATGTTGTCCGTAGTAGTTTGTGTAACAACTATTTTTCAACCAAAAAGACTTACTTGAAGATATAAACAAAGGGAGTGGGTGACATATATTCAGGTATTGAGCATTTAGTGTTTAGTAAAATGATACGGATACATCGTAAATGACCCTTTAAAGAGCAATCTCAGTGTGCATGTTTGTGTTAGAACAGAACACAGCTTGTTGTTGTTGTTGCTGCACATTCTTCTCAACCTCCCACTTTGATTTTGCTATGACTCCATCACTCACAGGCTCATATGCCTGAGTAAAATCAAAAACAAATGATCCATTTTCCTAATCAAAATCTTTGAATTTTTTACCTTCAACTTTACAAGATTAATAAGTCAGAATCTCAAGAGAAAAGGAAAGCAAGATTTTGGTGGCCACCCCTACCTCAAGTTTTTGGACAAGCTCTTTGGCATTAGGGGCAGAGACAAAGATGTGACGCTGAGATGGCTTGATAAAGCCATCATCAACGGCTTTATCAATGAAGGTGAGGAGGTAATCATAATAACCATCCACATTTAACAATCCCACCTGCAGTGATTCCACCCAAAGTGGAAACATAAAAGATCCAAAGACTATTATATTTTGATTCTGGTTAGTGATCCAGAGAGCAATAAGCAGTAGAAAGTTAAGTGCCTTTTTTTGTACTTACAGGCTTGTCGTGGATTCCAAGTTGTGCCCATGTTATTACTTCCAATAACTCCTCCAATGTTCCATACCCACCTAATATCAATTTTGTAAGAACAGAGAGCAACTAAAAGTCACGACATAAATTTTATAATTTTTATGAGACACCCTTACTCTGACTATTCCATAGAATTGGTTAGATGTGGTATGGGCTAAGAGTCTCTCTAACGAGTAACAACACCTATACGGTCTACTAAATATCTAAACTACTTAGTTATTATGTACCTGGTAATGCAATGAAACAGTCGGAGTGACTTGCCATTTCGGCTTTCCGTTGATGCATATCAGCCACAGCTCTTACCTCACCAAATGTTTCTCCGGTTATCTACTAACAAAATTACATTTCAGAGATATTCGCATGACAATATATAATTATTCATTCAAGTGAAAGAAAAAGTAGTCTAAGCCCACCTCTTTGTCCATAAGAGTTCTTGGTATGATCCTGACCCATAAAATCAAAGCAAGATGGAAGCAAGTAAGCAAAGCACACAACAATATTAGATCAGTAAGCTGAAGTGAGTCATTGATTTAAGTAACATACCCTAGTACATGTCCTCCAGCTTCATGAACAGCTTGTGAGACCAAACCCATGAGACCAATGCTTCCTCCTCCATACACAAGATTCAGTTTTCTCTCAACCTGTTCCACAGAACAGAGAAGAAAAAATCAAGGCCCATTACAAGGTTTCAAGACTCTCATTTAGGCATATACACAACCGAACCAGCTCTTGAGCTAGATCAATGGCAGCATTTCTGTAACAGTCTTTGTTTCCGCTGCTGCTTCCACAGAACACACAAACCCTCTTGAATCTCGACTTCACTATTTCCATCCTCTTATCTAAAGCAGTTTCCATTGTTTTTTTTTTTGTCTTTTTATTTCTCTTGTGGTTGTTGATTTGAAGAAAATGATTCTTTCTCAGAGAACGTGGGGTTCAAGCTAACTCATTGTTGTTTCACTTTGTGATGAAACTTAGACAGTGAGACAAGAAATTATATAGACACAACAAAGCAACAAAGACAGTACTGTACCATATATCCATCCAATTACATTCGAGCAACAAGCTTTCTGCTTTTTCTTTTATGGTTTAATGAGTGGTTGCTTTTATAGTTTAAAAAAAAAAAGTTGATATTCAAAAGAAATTACATTATTTAGAAAACAACATTAATACTCTTGGAAGGAAACATAAACAAATGTGACCAATCACAAATCTTTAATTATAATCATCAAAATAGAGGACTGATTTTTCGTTTATCTGAAAATCTTTGAAAACATTGATTTCTATTCATTTTCGAATTCCATGTGATGATGTCGCAATACTTGTGTTAGGTCTAGTAACCATTTGTTCTCCACTTTTCAACATTCAGTGTTTCGTCCTTGGCTCAACGTGTCGAGTTCGGGTTGATCCATACTAATGTGGCTAAATTTCGTGGGTCCAGCGTCATGACCCATACTCTTGTAGTATATGTGTCTCAACGAGTAGGGTACTTCTGACACAACATTCCATTATTACTTTGTTGGGTTTACACATTATATATGTACTTGCAGCTTTTGTAAGATTGTAACTTAACCGACACGAAGTTCGCTTTTCCGAGACGGAAACAGCACACAGTTATTCTCTCCGTAAGGTCAACGCCTAACTTTGATTCGGTTAAAAATGCTAATGTCCCTTTAACTACCTTTTCCATACTTGAATGTCACCATTACCAACAGCATCTGCCGAACATTCACTGACCCTTTATCCACAACTATGAAGATTAGTTAAACCCTTAATTTAAGTACTAGAAGGTTTCTTTGTGATTAGATTTAAAGACAAATCTTCTATATGTACATGATTATTCACTTTTTCTATGATCAAAAAGTGTAATATTGATGTCCTTGATTTCCAAGAAAACCTTATACGATCAAGACGCTGGTTACTACTGTCTCCACAAAACTGAAACTAAAGGCTTGGTCAGTCTTCCTTATAACAAAAAATCTCCAAGCTTTCATCACCATCATCTTCTCCCAAAACTTTATTTAAATGCTCACCAATTTTTTCACTCCTCCCGATAGCTGGCCCTCTACAAATTGGTTGATTCAAACCAGAAGCAATATAGAAACGTAGAGTTATACAGTCGATTGGCTCTGAGTTTATGTGAAGAATAACGGACCTAGTCTCGCCTCTTTTTACTAATGGGCCAAAAGGTCTGTTGTATTCTCAATGTGGCAAATTAACAAAACAGACCGTTACCGTAGTACACGTATGGGAACTATAATATGTAGACACATACTACTAAACCTAATATTTTTAAAGATGGAGACATACATATATACAAGATTTATTTTTTTGATACAGTTAAGGGGAAAAATCTATTGGCTCTGAATTTGATTTTGGTTGGTAACTGAAAGCGAGTATATATAAACCAACCAGTTTACTATATAACAACACAACATACACTTGTGACTGTGGAACGAATATGTAAATGAGCTTGGTTTGGGCTTGTAATAAGTATCTTGGTTTGAGCTTGTGCGTATCTTTGACTTCTTCGGAAGCTGCAGAACGTATTTTGGCTTAAGGGACCATATAAAACATTTGTTATATAGTTAGTGTGATAAGACAGCGTCTAATCTGCCGTATATCAATTAAATACATAAGGTGTGTTGCTTTCGGATATTTTATGAGAGAACACTTAATTAAAAATTAAAAGCTGTTTGCAAAATAAATAAAAATCCTTTAATGGTCTAATGATTGAGATACAGGTAAACCCCTGATAAATTATAGTCATATAAATATATAAATGGGTCCAACGCGCATGCATGATTTATAAACTAAAGGTTAAAAAGAAGTAAATAGCCTTTGTCACTCTTGCGGAAGTTTGCATGGCTAGCTAGGATGCAGTTTCCCCTTATTCAGTATTATCGAATAAGTTGAGATGACATTTGAAAAGAAAATTCTATAAGTGCGCATCTATTAGTGTAGCACTTATCAATCTACCAAATCTATTCTATATATGCGCTAGCTCTATATTATTAGTTAACCTTCGAATTTGCATGTCCTATAAATTTGCATTCTGATTCGTCGCTGACAAATAACAATTTAAATTCTCATCAGCGACACCATGAATATAAAGGAGGCCAACTTGTATATGAAAGTGACTGGTTATTCTTTTTCTTTTGCTTTATTTCGTTTTTAAGTCTCTCTGTTGAATTTACAAATGAAAGAGACAGCAATATAGTAATAGTACGTATGAATACTTCGCTTTCGTGTTGCTCATATATATCATTCACGTAAAAAAGAATCGAGAATCAATTAGCATATACTCAACTAAGGACCACTTTACTTAAAAGAGCATCCGCATCGGTTAAGAGCACTAGAGTGTTCAAACAAAAAAAAATTAAGATTTTTAAATTATCAACCATTAAATATTAAACACCTGTGAAATAAAGCTCTACAAATATGATAAAGCGTTCTCAACGAAGAACACAGCTCTCTCATCTCTCTTCCTTTTAATTACTGTTTCATTTTTTAGTATTTATCTGAGAACACCCATGAGAGACACACCATTGTGGATGGCTGGTGCTTTGAAATTCTGGCTCCACATAGTAAAGTGCCGACAACCACTAGTTGCATGGTCGTTACAATATCCCCATTTTGAAAAATCAGCTTCTTTTTAGAAGAAAATGCCGAGTCAAAAGTATCTCCAACTAGTACAGTGACCGACACCTAAACCTTGTTTTTAACTTGAGCTTAGCTAGCCACCGATGAGAACCAGATGAAGCCATTAATTTGTATAACAAATTCAAATCTACAAGAGAGAACCATAGGTTATGACAGTAACTGGTATCTGAAAATGAGATAACTATTTACATCATATGTTTCCGTTCCTACATGCCACAAGACGTACAATATTCATTTCAATCAACTGGTAATGATAAAGCGTCTGTCTGGTGAAACTTTGTTTACAAAAAGAAAAATTAGGTTAGTATAATAAGTAGTATGTAATGTGTTAGCTAAATCCATTAAGTCAAAGTCGTTACTAAGCTTGACTTCATAACAGGAATTACAAATCGAACAGTTTACTATGGGAAACGAGAAAACCACACACAAAAAAAAAGCATACGCATAACGTTGGGTACTTTCCTAGTCGTCTTTGATAAGACTTGTCAATATTCTGATCTGTAATCACACGAGGAAACAACGTAAGAGTTCAAAGTCAAATTGTTCACATAGATTATTGATGTACGATCATTTGTAATGTAAATCGAAGAAAATATCTTATTTACGAAATGAGAAGGCAACGCAGTAATTACATTGTGAAATATATGCAACATCTACTGTGCACTATTATTTGATTTTAGTTAATTTATATGTTTCGGATAACCAGCTTACTCCATAAAGTACATATTAAAATTTTATCTGTAAAAGAGAGTTACATACAGTAAAACTATTTATTATTTTATAATTGTAAGAATCATTTGAAAACATTTAATAAACATAAGTTTTATATGTGTTACAAAAAAAATTGTTACAAAAAAACATAAGTTTTATATAAACACACATACATGAAAAATTTAACATTTCCATAGTAGCTGGAATGGAACTAGAAAACGAGTTTGTAAATAAATATTGCAAAATAATTTGGTTGATATTACTCATATTAATCTATTTTTCTTACAATTAGTTTTTAGTTATAAATCAGACTCAATAACCCGATTTTAGTGGATGTTGAGATACCAAATAGTAATAGGTTAGCTCCAAAACAGATAAGGATTAAACTGATCACACATACACAGAAAGAAACAAGATACACCGTACACACGCTTCCTACCAACCCTAGATTGTCTACACTTTAATGGCGACCAACTACACTTGAAGCTACCTTTAAAACTTAGCCTTCACATAATTATAGTGTTCTAAAAGTAGATGACTAGACTCTTTAATACTTTATTTTCAATTAATTTTGTATTAAACCAATAGTCTTGTCTAAAGCAAATCGAACTTTCGCCATCTCCGACTATTTGGTCCAATGTCTATTAAATATAAACCGTGTAGCCAGAGAAACAAATCAACAGTGAAGGAAGTTCGGCTCGACATTGACGCCGGTTTTGACTCAAAGGTCAATAAACACAATCTAACGCAAACCAGTATGGAAAATTTTGCACCGGACCGGACCACACCAGTAGAGTTATAAGTCCACTTGACAAAACTAGAAGACTTCGTTCGATGTATATCCGTGGGTCCCGCTTTTTGGTTATTTGAAAGTGACATAACTGATTACGTCATTGTGCTCATGTCATAAAAGAACGCAACAAAATTTAATAACGCATCTTCCCAATTACGACGCTCCAATAATCTTTATTTTATTATTATTTTTTTTTGTAACACCCAATAATCTTTATTATTATATATATAATCCTGTGAGTGAAGAGAACATAACACAATTCAACTTGTGGCTGTACGTTAAATCCTCGAGAGAGAGAGAGAGAAAACAAAGGGTTATTAATCTTTTATACAATGTCAAAAAAAGCATTAGGCATATTGCTTGATCTGGAATCACAAGAAAGTTGTGGCTCTCCTTCATTTATGTCGCATACCCTTTCCAAGGATCCACAACCAACCTCCGGCGATGACGACGGCGGAGATGCTGGGAGGATTCCGTTAGAAGAGTGGCTGCCGATCACAGAATCAAGAAACGGAAATGTTTTCACCGCAACGTTTCATCTTCTCTGTTCGGGACTTGGTTTCCAAGTGCTTCTTCTTCCTGCAGCTTTCGCAGCACTCGGATGGTAACATCTCACATCAAATCAAACTTTTTATATATTCTTTACTTTCTCGGATTCTATTCTGACCATATTTAGTTTTTTTGCGAATAATATCTAAAGAAATAAAATATTTTTTTCCAGGGTATGGGGAATAATAATATTAACGGTGGGATTTGCATGGAAGCTCTACACGACATGGCTTCTTGTTCATCTACACGAAGCCGTACATGGAACACGTTTCAGCAGATACTTGAGACTCGCAATTGCTTCATTCGGTAATATAGTAATATCAAATTCTTATAAACTTTGTCGTTTTATGAGGTTTGGATTTTACTATGGACTTCAGTTTCTAAAAACGTTACGGTTTCGTTGTTGTCACGCAAAAATCTATAATAGGTGTGAAGCTTGGGAAACTTCTCGGAATATTCCCGGTGATGTATCTCTCAGGAGGAGCTTGTTCGATTCTGGTTATAACCGGAGGAAAAACAATAAAACAACTTGTACACATTATGTCTGAAGATGACACAGTGCCACTTACTACCTTGCAATGTTTCGTGATCTTCAGCTGCCTCGCGGTGGTCTTGTCTCAGTTTCCAAACCTGAACTCTCTTTTTGGACTCTCGTTGATCGGTGGTGTTATGGCCGTAGCATATTCCACCGCAATATGGAGTTTACCTCTAACTAGAGATCCGCAGAGGAATCATCAAAACAATGTCTCTTACGATATAAAGGATACAAGTTTCGATAATATTTTCAACGCCATTGGATTAATAGCCATTTCATTACGCGGGAACAATTTAATCCTAGAGATACAGGTCTAAAGATCATACTGAGAAAAAAATTCACATTTTAAATTGATTTAATATGTTGATGTTTGTATTGACGAGTTATTATTGTGATATTTTTGTAGGGTACTCTTCCTTCCAATTCAAAGAATCCTTCGAGTAAGACGATGTGGACAGCTGTGGTGATCTCTCATGTGATCATTGCGGTTTGTATGTTTCTAGTAGCCATTGTTGTATATTGGGCATATGGTGACAAGGTATGTCAAAATCCAACATAATATATGAGTATTTATTTATTTTTCCCTTTGCGTTAACGCATGTTTTTGAAACAATTTATGATTTAATGTCAATCCTCATATACAATAGATTCCGGCTACTGGAGGTCCAATAGGAAACTACTTGAAACTTTACGAACAAGACTATTCAAAGAGAGCCGCTTGTTTCATACACATCACGTTCATCATCAATTGCTTATGCTCATATCCGATAAACTTAATGCCAGCTTGTGACAACGCAGAGATGGTGTACGTGACCAAGCGACAAAAGCCTTGCTCCATCTTTGTCCGGATGATGTTTCGTGTGTTCTTGGGTTTGGTTTGCTTCTTCGTAGCCGTTGGATTCTCGTTCTTGCCTTATCTTGCGGTTCTTATCGGAGCAGTAGCCTTGCTTGTTACGTCTATGTACCCGTGTTTCATGTGGATCTCTATCAAACAGACAGAGAAGAAAAGCCTGGTGTGGTTGGTTAACGTTTTGGTGGGAAGTTTTGGCGCATCTCTCAGCGTTTTGCTTGTGGTTGCCTCAGCTTTGTTTTTGGCCGAAAAGGGTTTACATGCAAACTTCTTCAAACCATAAAGCGTTATTGCTAATGTTAGCATGTAAATACGGATCAATTTCTGTCACAAGAGGCTCAACATGGAAGCACTTATTATCACCTAATGACCACAAGAGATATGGAGTTTAAGAAAACGGCAGCGCACTGAATCTCCACCAACATCCTTGAATTCATTAGACGAGTTCGACGGCATTGGGAGATACAACAACCGCTTAACATAATGTATTGAAGACTGAACCAACTCATTTATTTACACACAGACAAAATCATTTTGTTTTTATGGATAATGCATATCTTTAAAAATACTTTGATAATAGAAAATTTTTCCCCAAATTCCAACAACTGATTGAACTTATTCGTTCTCTACAATCTTCTTATAATACTCTTCTAAATATCGAAATGAAGTTATGGACATTGATGATGATGCTCAGTGTGTTATCTTCTGCGTATCGCTCTCAAATGAAGACCATGAAAAGGTTAAATTCAAGCTGAGTAAACCAACAATTACCAGAGAAGTTATAAATTAGTGTGCAGGAATGCGTCGTGTCAGAATAATCAAGGCTTGTTTTTGTACCAGCCATGTTGTGTGTTTATCGTGTTTTTTCTTTGTATTTCCCCATGTTTTTATTAATCTCGTTTATTTACACGGACTTGCACTTGGCTTTTATTTGTTTTTTTTTGTTCTTTCTGTTGATACAATTTTTTATTTTTTTTGAATAATACGGTGTATCCTGACAGCCACCAAAGTGAGTCCAGACTAGCGGCGAATGTCCTTTACAGCCTACATTATCGGCCGGAGTACGCCTCGGTCACCGGATGCTGGAGGAAACCAAATATTAAATTTTATTTTCAGTGGCCAGCGGAATTCGAACCCGGATCCGTATTGGGGCCAGATCCCTCAAGACAACTGGGCCGTCCTCGCTTGGTCTTTTTATTGACATCCATTTTCTTTCTAAACGACGAAACAAAACATTCTGCATCACATACTCCCCTTCACAATCGTTCTTGGTGTAGTTTTACTATTCTCTATTTATCTTCTTTTTTTTTTGGCATCTATTCTCTATTTATCTGGTGTATAGAAATTCGAAATATAAAATAAAATTCATGAGAAGCCCAAAGGCCCATTAGTAACGAGGATGATCACACCGCCTCACCTTCTCTCGTTGGACCAAATAGAATCACCTCTTCCTACGACAAGCTTACGCCATTAGAGTTCAATACATTACACAGACAGAGCAAATTAGAATCTCTCTGCCTTTGATCCAGCTTCGAGCGTTGAATTCAAAAGGAAGATATGAGTGATAAGGCCAACAAATGTCGAACACACTTCAACGGATCTCACCACCCCGTCGTCGATTTCTGGCGACGAGAAGTCGGTGGAATCTCACCTCGCAACTTCTCCGATCGCTTCTCCGCCTCCGAGGTTCGTTCCCCATCGTTAATTCTCAATAAAGTTTTCAACTTTTTGATCTTTTATTGGTGGGTTTAGTTTGTTATTGAAGAGACACATTCTTGTTGTGTAGAACATGGTTCTGCGGTTAGAGATATACAGGAAGCTAGCGAAGCACAAAGGCTGTGTCAACACGGTGAGCTTCAACCCCCAAGGAGACATACTCGTGTCCGGTTCTGACGATCGACGTGTCTTTCTTTGGGATTGGGAGCTCGGGAATGTCAAGCTCTCGTTCCATTCAGGACACTCTAATAACGTCTTCCAGGCAAAGTTCATGCCTTTCTCTGATGATCGAACCATTGTCACCTGTGCTGCTGATGGAATGGTAAACAACTCCTTTTCAAACCATTGTAAGCTTCTTTACAATAGGATTGTTTGTGAAATGTTTGCAAACATCTTTCAGGTTCGGCGTGCGAGTGTTCTCGAGAGTGGGAAAGTTGAGACTGTGTTATTGGGGTTGCATCAGGGACGAGCTCATAAGCTGTGTATTGAGCCAGGAAACCCTCATGTCTTCTACACTTGTGGTGAAGATGGTTTAGTACAACGTGTAAGTACACTTACTTCAAGAATCCGATTAAAGAATTCTTATAAAAAATTGTATTTCTTGCTTCTTTCAGTTTGATCTGAGGACTCAAGCTCCTACAGAACTCTTCACATGCCAAGCAGTTGATACTAGGAGGAGGAGCATGGAAGCCGCACAGCTAAACGCTATTGCAATGGACCCGAGAAACTCAAACCTCTTGGCCGTCGGTGGGATGGACGAGTACGCTCGTCTCTACGATATCCGTAGAGTTCAGGGAGACGGTTCAAGCCGAGCTGCGGATCATTTCTGCCCTCCACACCTCATCGGCGATACACGCGTTGGGATAACGGGTCTGGCCTTCTCTGAGCAAAGTGAACTCCTCGTTTCGTACAACGATGAGTTCATATATCTTTTCACGCACGGTATGGGATTAGGGTCTAACCCTATAATGCCATCCTCTCCGAGTAGTAGTAAATCAAAATCAGAATCTGAGGATGATGATGGTAGCAAAAGTTCAGTTCTTCCAATGGCTTATAAGGGTCATAAGAACTGTGAGACGGTTAAGGGTGTGAATTTTTGCGGACCTCGGTCTGAGTATGTGGTTAGTGGGTCAGACTGTGGTCGGATATTTATTTGGAAGAAGAGAAGCGGAGAGCTGATACGTGTTATGGAAGCAGATAGGTATGTGGTGAACTGCATCGAGCCTCATCCGCATATACCGGTGCTTGCTAGCAGCGGTATTGAGAATGACATCAAGGTGTGGACCTCAAAGGCTGCTGAGAGAGCTACCTTACCTGACAACATCGAAACGGTATATGCTTTTGGTTATTTGATTTATTATTGACTACTTGAGTGTTAATGATGATGATTTGAATATTGTTTTTTGAAAAAATTGTAAGTTCCAGCGAAAGCGAAAGCCAAGGGGATGGATGTATCGTGTATCTTCACCACATGAGCTGTTAGCGCAACTCTTCTTTCTACAGAACAGAAGCAGATTCAGTGAAGACAGAGGAGGAGAAGAAGAAGAAGAAGCTTCTTCATCCTCCACTGGAAGAGAACTTCTTGATCTTATTCTCACCTTCAATGATGATGATGATGATAATGATGAACATGTTTCTGATGATGATGATGAAGATGGTGTAAGCCGTGAAGACTTCTTCTCTTAAAAAATCTCAGTGTCCTTTTTACAGAAAACTTGTTTTGAATAATTTGTGTAAATATTCTCAGCTCCATTAGAAACCAAACATATTCACCTGTCGCTGTGTTCCATTGTAAGATAGAAATAAATAAAAGTTTTCTTTCTTTTTTCTTCCGTATTAAAAAAAAAAGAAGATTAATGACGTCACTGTATCCCGGATAAATCCCGCGGGAAAATTGAAGATGCAAAGGAAGAAGACGACGTTGCAGATAATGGCTGCGACAACGTCGCTTGCTCGATACTCTCGCATCTACTACAACTGCGATGCCTGCATGTGTGTATCTTCCTCCCAAAATCACCAGACGAACCGAAATCTCGTAATCATCCGGAGATCCTCTAAACCGGCCCGGTTAATTCTTCGTAACCGATCCAAGAAGCTCAACGATCCTTCTTCACTCACCCGCGCTCTACGCGACTTCGCGGAATCCGGCCTCATGGAGGATGCACTCCACCTGTTCGACGAAATGAACAGAGCCGATCATATCCCATGGAACGTGATGATCAAAGGCTTCACTAGCTGTGGCTTGTACAACGAAGCGCTTAGGTTCTATAGCAGAATGGTGTTCACAGGAATCAAAGCTGATTCTTTTACATACCCTTTCGTGATCAAGTCCGCTGCCGGAGCTTCGTTGTTGCAAGAAGGGAAGACGATTCACGCGACGGTGATCAAGCTTGGTTTCGATTCAGATGTTTACGTTTCTAATTCTCTTATATCTTTTTACATGAAGCTCGGGTGCGATTGGGATGCAGAGAAAGTGTTCGACGAAATGCCTGAGAGAGACACTGTCTCGTGGAACTCCATGGTTTCTGGGTATCTCGCGGTTGGTGATGGGTTACGGTCGTTGGATATGTTTAGAGAGATGATGAAGTGCGGATTTGAACCGGACAGGTTTAGTGTCGTGAGCGTTCTTGGTGCTTGCTCTCGTGTGGGTTGTCTGAAAATGGGGAAGGAGATACATTGCTACGCTGTTAGAAGTGGAATCGAAGCGGGTGGTGATGTTATGGTATCGACGTCGGTTCTCGACATGTATGGTAGATATGGTGAAGTGAGTTATGCAGAGAGGGTGTTTAACGGTATGAGGAACAGGAATGTTGTAGCTTGGAATGTTATGGTAGGGTGTTACGCTAGAAATGGGCGAGTCGTTGATGCTTTTCTCTGCTTTCAGAAAATGTTGTTGCAGCCAGATGTTATCACTTTGATAAATCTGCTTCCCGCTTGTGAGATCTTGGAGGGACGAATGGTTCACGGGTACGCAGCGAGGAGAGGATTTCTTCCACATGTTGTGTTGGAATCTGCTCTGATTGATATGTATGGGGAGAGTGGGAAGGTGAAGTCAGCTGAGGTTTTGTTTGATCGTATGGGTGAAAAGAACTTGGTCTCATGGAACTCGATGATCGCTGCGTTTGTGCAGAACGGGGAGAACTATTCAGCTTTGGAGCTATTTCGAGAGCTATGGGATGATTCTTCATCTCTTGTGCCTGATTCCACAACAATCGCTAGTATTCTACCGGCTTATGCAGAATCTCTTTCCCTGAGGGAAGGTAGACAGCTCCATGGCTATATTGTAAAAGCCAGATACGACGGGTCGTCAAACACCATCATCTTGAATTCACTCGTGCACATGTACGCCATGTGTGGAGACCTCGAGGACGCGAGAAAGTGTTTCGACCAGGTCGTGTTTAAGGATGTTGTTTCGTGGAACAGCATCATCATGGCCTATGCAGTACACGGTTTTGGGAGAATGTCGGTTTGCTTATTCTCAGAGATGATTACTGGTGGAATAAGTCCAAACAAAAGCACATTTGCCTCGCTGTTAGCAGCGTGTAGCATCTCCGGTATGGTCGATGAAGGATGGGAACATTTCAACTCGATGAAAAGAGAATACGGGATTGATCCTGGGATAGAGCATTACGTGTACATGCTGGATCTCATTGGTCGTACAGGAAACCTCAGCTCAGCCAAGAGATTCATTGAAGAATTGCCGTTTGTGCCAACGGCTCGGATTTGGGGATCTCTGTTGAAAGCAAGTAGAAACCATAATGACATTGCCGTTGCTGAGTTCGCAGCAGAGCAGGTCCTCAAGATGGAACACGACAACACGGGATGCTATGTGTTGCTTTTGAATATGTATTCAGAAGCTGGAAGATGGGAAGATGTCAATAGGATCAAGCTTCTCATGAAGAGCCAAGGCGTATCTAAAACAACTAGTCGCAGTACCGTTGAGACGAAAGGTAGAACTCATGTTTTCACACACGGAGACAGATCCCACGTGGAGACTAACAAGATCTATGAAGTCTTAGATGTTGTCTCGAAGATGATTGAGGAAGAAGAAGAAGAAGAAGACAGTTATGTTCACTGTGTTTCAAAGATAAGACCAGAGACTCTACTAAAGACAAAAAGCAATTCACCTACGAGACATTCGGTAAGACTCGCCACGTGTGTTGGACTGATCTCCACGGAAACAGGAAGAACAGTTTTGGTAAGGAATAACACGAGAATCTGCAGAAAATGTCACGAGTTCTTGGAGAAGGCTTCGAAAGTGACGAGAAGAGAGATCGTTGTGGGAGATTCCAAGATTTTTCATCACTTCTCTAACGGTTGTTGCTCGTGTGGAAATTACTGGTGAAAATGGCTAAGTTAGGTGTATGTTATTGGAAAATGTAAGAAGAAAATATGTTTTGGCAATTCATATGTTAAAAGAAGATAACATACAAACAATGCAACACCAATTGCAACAACATAATTCATTAAAAAAAAAAAAGACTAAAGTGAATAATGGCATCTTATTAGAAATATAAAGGATATGTTGAAATCAAATATAATATGAGTTTCAAACCAAAACCGATAGACAGCTTGAGAGCTTATATGACTTGTGGACTGACCCCAAAACAACACTGCACCATTCGACCTTCCCCACCATATTACTTGATGGAGTCAAACGTTTCTCAAAGCTAATCACCGCACACCAAACACTCTTGTGTTCCCTCTGACGCATCTTCCACTCCTCCCATAATATTACCAGTTTCCCACCATGGTTAACTAACTGAATCGTTCTGTAATTATTAGCACGTTTCGTGTACACATCACTCCTCAAACCATAAACCACTAACCACATTCCATTCCTTGGGTCGTACCACTTGAATATACCGTCATGTTCAGCAAATATTACACTTCCTATAACGCACCAAGGTCCAGTTATACGTTCTAGACCCACAAACCCCGCCTGTTGTACCCATGTTTCTTCTTTAGGATCATATGCATAGTTCTCGTTGTTGTTGTTCATGGTGAAAAAGTATAGCCTTCCTCGAAAAACTACACCGTTGTGATACGAATGGACGTACTCATCGTCATCATCACTGGGAGGAGGCTTAGGCAATGGCTTCCAAGTCTGAGTCTTCAGGTCGAAAACCTCACCCCAACTCATGGTTTCCTCTGTTCTTGTGCATCCTCCTATTACATAGATCTTGTCATCCAAAAAATAAGACCTTGCGTGTTTCCTTGCCACCTTCATGTCGGGAGCACGACGCCACGTGTGGCTCCGACAATCAAGAACTCTGACGGCTCTGGTCCGCTTGTCCTCGTTGCTTCCTCCTATCTGGTAGATTTCGGAGTGCACGGCTACAGTGGTCGAGTTTAACCGGTCGGGAGAATACGAGGAAGAGAGCACTCTTACCGGTACTAAACTTAACTGACCGTGACGGTAGCCGAGAGTGAACCAGCTATGATGAGTGGAGGGAGTGGGTAGCCATATGCGCACGTAGAGGCGAGCGTCTATGTTACCGATAAGGGATCGAGCAGCGTGGATATCTGGTGAAGAGAGAAGGGAGTAGAAGTTCTTGGAGACTAAACAGAGGGAAGGGTAGTGAAATTTCGAGATACGAGCTAAGACATTCACAATGACATCGTCTGGTATTGATGAAAACGATGGAGGCTTCGTCTTCTTTTTTCTCTTACGAGGTGGAGCTATAGGATTACTCGTCATGTTCTTTAGGGTTTCTGTTTCAGTGTTGTAGAATAAGTCGTCTACTAGGGTTTTTTTTTTTTTTTTTTTGTCGCTGAATTCATTAAATCTTGAAGAAAGAGATTGGGCCAAAAAATGAGGCCCAAACACAAGAGTTCATTACATATTAAGAAAAGATAGAAGAGCCTTTTTGGCTACCCCGTCGTTAAAAACAACCCTATAAAGAAAAGAAGATTGACCTTTTCCTTGTTGAAAAAGAAAGGGCTTTTACCTTCTTTATTTAAAAGCAAGTCCCCGTATTAAATGTAAAAATACGAAGTTGGCATATTAAAAAATCGTTCACTTGAACCAGCGGTTTGAAGATTGGTTTGAATCTGTTATCTGTAGTGTAAAATATAAAGATGTGACTTTTTTTTGGTACAAAAGATTTGACTTTTTGTTGTTGAGAGAGAGGCATTTACCTTTTTTATTTATAACAAGTCCTCTCATTGAAATAAAATAGTAAATCCACCCTGTTAAAATAAATATTCAATAGAACACTGGGGGTAAATATTCATAAATAACCGTGAATTAAAAAAAAAACCATTTCACCTATCACAACACGTCGATAGAATTTGACTGGAAAATTGGTTGTATTATGGTGGTTGTTAATGATTTATATAGAGGATTTGCGTTAGGGAGTATTTTTGGGGAAATGATCATTTATCGCTTCTGGATAAACTACTCGCATTTCAAAGCTTTATAGTTGTACTAATTAAATCAAATGAAATCAATGGTTACGTCATTTCAAGGAAGACAAAATATGCTTTTATCAGATTCTGCAATTAATGTGGTTCCTAGCGGATCATTGACACGTACTTTGGCAAATCGTTTAAGAAAATGCCCCTCTTTAGGATCGACTCATACAACTTTTTTTAATAACTGAGAATCCGGCGATCGAGATCCAGTGCCGGTCTAACATTTTACACTGCCCTAATCCAACTTTTAAATTATGCCATTCGATGTTTTTATCCAAAATTAAAAATATTAATATAAAAATAACTAAAGCTTACATAAAACAATAAAATCACATCAAATTTTAATAAAACAGTAAACAAACTAAAAATACAATTGTATTTTTCGCAAAATCATTTACTAATTTAATAAATCTTTAATTATATCAGTCTTAATTAATAGCAAAATCAATCCATTTAATCTCATGTGTGACATAGTAAACCACAAATAAATATATATATATATCAATTTAAACCTCAGCAAATGTTTTAGCTATAATAATCAATATTAGAATAGTTAACAATACACATTAAGCAATTTATGTGTTTGATAACAATCTTCAATTTTTCAACAAAAAAAATACTTTACTAGACTTTGTAATTTTTTGTTATTGATCCTCATAAAAATTTTAGTCATGTAAACATATTATCATCAATTATCTGTTAATGGATATCATTTTGAAGTTTTCAAGTTTAAACACTATAATTTCAAATTATTATAACTAAAATGTTAGTATTATATTAAGTAAGAAAACCTTATCAATTTTCTTTATTTATAAATATTAATAAGAAAACAAATTTGAAATATGCCCTTTTATATCGGATGCCCCAATCGATGGCTTGGGTGGCTTCCCCTCTGGACCAGCCCTGTCGAGATCCACGTCACTCTACGTATTTTTGCCATTTAGAACAGTCTGAATGACTAGCGAAAATCAAATCAAAATTTTGCCGTATTAAATTTTTATCTCCTGCCATTGAACTACCGCCACTGATTTCGACTCACACGGGTAGTTATGTGTCAACTAAATCTCCATGATCCTGTTAGCATCATCCAATTGTAGTCCACATAATCAAAAATCAAGCGTTTGTTTATACACTGAATCTACTATGTTCAAGATTCATCCAAATTTACTCCACATGACAAACAAATCAGGATAAGTTTTAAGAGACACGTATATGATATCAAAATTTAAAATAGAAGTAACATATACATATATATACATAGATTGTAACAACATGTAGTTATGTTCATACAACCTTGCTAAGGTTTTAGTTCAGTATTTGAAACTAAAAAAATTATATCCTTTTAAATATGAGTTGAATATATCTAATCAAGATTATTTTCTCTCTTTAGAATATTACACATAGATAGAAATATACATTTATTTTGTTGATTTTATGAAAATTAACTTATCTGAATGAGATTAATTCGATGATGTGAAAAAGGTAAAACTGTATGGTACAGATTCGAGTTCTTGAATTATTTATTTTTCACTCTTTCGAAAACGTTAGTGTTTTGATTGTATATATGGTTAATCCTTTGAGATGTCAAAAGCCTAACACTAACTCATTCTCGCTTGTGACGCAAGCAATGACACGCGTGACGCGGTTCATGCAATGACTTGTTTAGTTTACAGCCTCTCACTCGTTAAGGAGGTCGGTTCTCTCGTCTCTAATGATCTCAGTGTAACCGTCCTACGTTTGTCCACCAAGATTAATGAGGTGTGATGGATTTGCCGTTTCCAACACTCTTTCTATTAATGCTCAAATCTCCAAGCAACTTTAAACTATTTCTTAGTTCTATGGCTCTGGTCAAATCATCATCTTATTATTATACAAAAGACAATGTCACATGTACAGCCTTATAATATGCACAACCACATATAAATACAACTTTTAAATCGTGAAAAAATCAAACATTCTATTCATTTTCTCCGATCAACATCTTTCTATCCCTCTTCTGTTTCTCCTGGTACCTCTCTCCCCTCTATATCTCTTATCATTTATCTGCATGTAAAATTGCAATTATCTGAATATTCCTTTGATCAATAGATTGATTCTTGTTCTTGATCAGAACCCCTGGGTTTGCTTTAGTTTTTATGGTCTAATCGGTGGGAGATGATGAAAATGATGGGATACTGTTCTGTTACTATTTGCTCTGCTCAGTTGGTAGAGAAAATTTGCGACCGAAGAAAACGAAATTTCATCTTTAAAAAAAAACTAGATTTTTGATCCGCGCTTTAAAAAGTGCGGGTACTATTTTGTTGTTTTTTCTATATAAAAATTGATAATTCTTCGCTTTGATTATATAAACCGTGACATGATCAAGTTTCAATTATGCGGGTTAGTTATAATGTGTATAATATGACGAAATTTGCAATGCCTCACACAACTGTTTTATGTTTTTTTTGTCAACCCGTTTTATGTTTCTAAATAAGTTAAACAATGGTTGTACCTGAAATTCGTACTTAGATAATAATTTATATTTAACAATTATAAATTCCATAAAATATTTCTAAACATATAAAGTGGTCCAATATTTTTTTTGATTAAGTCGTAAAATTATTTAGTTACAAAATTTCAATCTCTAATATTACTTTTAAAAATTATTGCAGATTTTAATTTATAGTTATTATAAAAAAACGTTTATGGACTATGAAATAAATTATATGAAAACATAATTCATCTAAATCTATTGTTGTAGGAAATAAAGTTCATTTAAATGTATTATAGGTCCAATAAACCAAAAGATAGTAATGCCATTAATGAATTTTTTTAGTTAGTCATATTGACAATTTTGGAAAATTTAAATTTTCATTAAGGGTATAATTTAGGAATGATCCCCTTTTGATGATATTGATATTAACCAGAAGGTGGACCTTCAGAGTTTTTTTTTTTTTTTGGGTCTGTTAAAAAAAAACAAGCCGGTCAAAATAATCTTACTTTTTAACTCTGGTCTTAGTCAACAAATGAGTGCTTCCTCCATTGAAATTTAGACACGGGAAAAATTTGTACTTGCAAATTGAGTGGTCGGTCCATGACAAAACCAAGATGAAAAGTCGTCTTTTATATCTTAGTACCTTATATATTAAGATGTGATTGGTCTTTGTGGGGATCAAACTCACCATTAGTCAAGAAAATTCTGTCTGGATAAGTTTGGTGAAGCTCTCTCTCTCTCTCTTGCTCTGCTTTTTGCATTTCGCTTCACTC
Source organism: Brassica juncea (assembly GCA_018703725.1). Taxonomy (NCBI): domain Eukaryota; kingdom Viridiplantae; phylum Streptophyta; class Magnoliopsida; order Brassicales; family Brassicaceae; genus Brassica; species Brassica juncea. Next base: position 64,569,656 of record CM031939.1, read on the forward strand.
TTTCTACATTTTCTTTCATATAAAGGAGTGGGTGAGAGAGGGTTGGTGAAATCTGAACGGAATCATATATCGTTGGAGTTGTTGTCTATTGTAAGTCCAGTCAGTGTCTAATCTTTTTGACCTATTTGTTGCAATCATGGAGTATAGCCTTGACCTTTTAATACACATACCCCTCCTCCATGTGATATGTTCATTCATAGGAAGCCACAAAGTTTGAAGTGTCTTATAAGGTTTTGATTACAGTTTGTTTGCATCTGATAGAAGCTGTGACATTCATCAAAAAGCTATGGATATCAATCAACACGCTCATCCGGATTGCGTATATTCGGCCAATCCTTTCCATGAATGTGCTTCAGCTTGTTTAGAGAGAATTGCTCAAGGCCATGTGATCAAGAAGACCACTAAGAAGCAAGGTAAAGTTTACTCTGATCATTTTGCTAGTTTTTTTTGTTCTTTTCTATATTTTCTGATTCTTGTTTTTGTTTTTTTTTTTCTATTACAGGTTCAAAGATTCTTAGCTTCTCCGGGAGTTTCGGTAGGAAAAAGAAGGAAACGCGTTCGCAACCGCTTTCACCGTTATCTGCAAGCGGTGGAGGCGTTTTTGGAAACGCTAATACAACAAAGGTTCATCATCGTTCAGTACCTCCACCTGTTGCTGTCAAGAACAAGAAAGTTTCTGATTCGGATAAGTCTTTCTCCTCTTCTTCATCCACTGACGCTGATGACTTCTTTAAGCATAAACCGGAGAAGAAACTCTCTCAAATCGTTCCTCTTTCACCTAAACCGGGAAAACAAGAACACAGCATGAATAAGAAGACTGAAGCAGACAGAGAAACTACACTGTTTAATCTCCTAAGCTCTCCTATACAGCACGAAAAAGAGAGCAGTGATGATTACAATGAGATTGGAGTGGAGCTCGATCTTGAATCAGTTATGTCTGACACTTTTGTCTCTGTCGGAAAATACAGAGTGAGGTCTGGTTCCTCCACGATTCTAAGCACTATCATAGAGAAACACGGAGACATTGCTCAAGACTGTAAGCTGGAGTCGGACTCAATGCGGTCCCGTTACCTCGAGTGTTTATGCTCGTTGATGCAAGAACTCAGGTCAACTCCTGTCGGCCAGTTGACTAAAGTCAAAGTCAAAGAGATGCTCGCAGTTCTCAAAGACTTGGAGTCTGTGAACATCGGAGTGGCTTGGCTACGTTCGGTTCTCGAGGAGTTTGCACGGTGTCAAGAAGATGCAGAGACCGAGAAAGAGAGGCAAGAGGGGTTAGTGAAGGCTAAGAGAGAAGAGCTCGAAGGTCAAGAAACGGATTTGGTTCGGTTGGAGGAGGAAGTGGCCAAGGCGAGGCTGGGGATCATGGAGACACGGGCTAGGATGGTCGAGATGGAGAGGGAGAGGGAGAGGATGGAGAAAATGGGATTCAAAATGGAGAAGTTTAAAGGGAAAACGTTTATAGATGAGCTTCTGTGAGATTGTGATGTTGTTAGTAGTAAGTAGTAGCACAAGATCAAAATACTCTAAATGAGTTGTCTTCAAAGGTTAGGCTTTAAGTTTATGGGAAAAGCTTTCACTAAGGTGAATGTTTTGCTTATTAGTAGTAACTTGTGATGGTGTTGAAGCCTTATTTTTGTTGAGATGTCTTGTTTGTTGCTAATAAATAAATATGTTTGGCTTTGTGATGCAAGGTGAATGTTTATTTATTAGTAGTAACTTGTGAAGGTGTTGAAGTCTTTTTTGTTGAGATATTTTGTTTGTTGCTAATAACTAAAAATGGTTGTTTTGCCAATGTTTTAGTTTATCACTTAGTCAACATTCAAAATTAGTTGCAGATTTTGATTGTATGAAAAATGTCAACGACACTTTGTGGAGTACTACTAAGAAGAAAGACAGAATAAACTCTTGTGCTTTGTATTCACTTATCATCTGCTTGGGAACAGTTGCAAGTTGCAACGCATTAAACAACAAATTTGTTATTGGTTTCAGACTTTCAGGTATTCATGTGGGCTTTACATTGAGCCCACTACAACGTGGCCCAACCAGCAGCTCCCCTTGGTTCTACTCACGAAACTGAAGACTAGGCATAAACCGGCAGAATTGTACCAGAATTCCCAGAAAAGTTTGTGATTGGTTTTTTTGCACAAGAGTAATAAAACATATAACCTCGTTAGAGTCAAGTCTTAACTAATGTTAGAATGCATATTTTTGAAGGCAGATGATGTCAAAAACAAATTGGTTGTCGCTTGAAACCACCTTGACAACGAATCTTTGTTTTCTTGTTTGCTTATCATTTCAAGACACTCCAAAGATAATAAGGTTCATTTATTACAACTTGCAACACTGCTCTTATCCAGAACCTAGAAAGGAATTGAAAACAAAACTTTTACGGCCCAATTTATATAAGCAAGTGGTCCATAAACTGCTAGGGTTTACAAGCTTCAAAACGAGTGGACTATATTTGAAGCTGAGAAGAAGAGATAACGAAGAAAAAAAGATCATAACGGCTAGACTACTCTTGTGGTCCCTTCTCTCTCACCTCTCTGTGTTTCACTTTACTGAAAAGACGAGACGTGACATCGTTTCTACCCCCTCACATACCTCACATACGTGACCGTGATCGTTTTAGAAAAATTACTGTTTAGTCCAATTTATGATTCAGATCATTTCCCTAAAATATTCAAACATAAACGTGTTGGGTGGGTCTATAAAGTCAAAACTATAGTACATGGAAACTGTAGAAGAAAACTAATACGGGTAGATTCGGGTGTGAAGTTGCCCATGTGTGATGATAATTAGCTACGGGACACGCGTTGAAAGAGCCGAGTGCGGTGGAGAAATGGGTTTAGTGTCTCGTTTCTTGTCTGCTTGTTAGAATACCATTGGCTTCACCTATTCTTATTTTATTCCTTCACTAATTCAAAAATTACTGGTCAGTCTTTCTTTATTAAACTTAATATATTAATTTTATAATCAGAAGAAAAGACTAAAAAGGAGGAACCAGGAAGAAAACAACTTTTTTTTTCTTACCTTTTGTCAATTATCGAAAAAGTTAATCATGGCAGAATGGAATCAAGTTTCGGTGGAATTATCGAGAAGAAGACCCAAGGATATTAAAACCGAAGACCCACACCACACCACACCACACCATGGTTCAGCCGAAATTTATATTTTCTTTGGAAGCTTATAATAATCTTTTCAAAATTTGTGGAACAATATTTTAGATTTGGAACGATCATATAGTCTTGAACTGGATGTAGAGAGAAAAGGATGATAACTAACAAGGAAAATGATTCACAAGACACACCAAACTAAACTAGAAATTGAAAAGCTAACAAAGTGGGTAGAAATACACCCATTCCATAATAATTAACATAATCATATCAATCCACCAACTTAAGCTCTCTCTCTCTCATTAACACACAAATAAAGCAACAAATAAAAATAAAAGCATAAGGAATCTTAAGTTGTGTTTCTTCACGTTCATCAGTTGGTTGCATTGCTTCGGAACGAGGCCAAGGCCTTAACTGCTGCAGCTCTCAAAATGTATTGATGGTAAGCTGCCGCTGCTAGTGCTCCAACGAATGGACCAACCCAGAAGATCCACTGCATAACATTTTATCACCAAACATTCAATTAGTCAAACATTCGTAAAACCGGTGGTGATGATGTATTATATAGCTAAAAGACTTACATGGTCATCCCACGCCTTCTCGTTGTTATAGATAACAGCAGCACCAAAGCTTCTCGCTGGGTTAATTCCAGTTCCAGTAATGGGGATGGTTGCCAAATGCACCATGAACACAGCGAATCCAATTGGAAGTGGAGCCAAAACCTATTCAGAAACAAAAAGAAAGTTTCAAACTTTGTCCGAATCTTCATTACACAAACCCACTTGAGACTAAACAGAACAAGATTTACCACAAAAGATTCAAACTTTGTTCAGATTCTACTCATACCTATTTGAGATTATTACAGATTAATTAAACCCTATAGAAAGATTCAAACATTAACAGAATCTAGACAGACCCATTTGAGATTATACCAAACTTTTATCATAAAGCCATAAAAGACCCAACCTTTTGGGATTTAAAGAAACACTTACGGGGATGTGAGAGTCACGAGCGCTTCTCTTAGGGTCAGTCGCAGAGAAGACGGTGTAAACGAGGACGAAAGTTCCGATGATCTCAGCTCCGAGAGCAGTTCCGGTGCTGTAACCATCGGCTACAGTGTTAGCTCCACCGCCGAGAGTGTTGTAAGGAGTCTTCATGAAAGCTTTCACGAAACCCACACCACAAACGGCTCCAAGACACTGAGCTATCATGTAACCAACAGCTCTCACCAAAGAGACCTTACGTGCCAAGAACAGACCAAAAGTCACAGCTGGGTTAATGTGACCACCTGCGAACAAAACCAAACACGAGATTAGCAACAAAACTTGACGCACTAACGTAAAGGATGAGTCTTTAAAACTTACCAGAGATACCGGCGGTGCAGTAGACGAGGACGAAGATCATACCACCGAAAGCCCAAGCGATTCCGAGTAAACCAACGCCGTCGCAAGGACCGGTCTGCTTCTTGTGGCCGATGACGGTGGCTATGGTGACGTAGAGGAAGAGGAGGGTGGCGATGAACTCGGCGATGAGAGCTCTGTAGAAAGACCAGGACTTGAGCTCTCCCATGTCGAGAAGAGGAGCTGGTGGAGGATCGACGTAGTCTTTTCCATGGCTGTGGGTTTGTCCCTCTTCGCTCACTTCTTTCGACATCTTGTTTTCTCTCTCTCTCTCTCTAGACAGCTATGGAGTTTGTCCGAATTGTTAGTAGAGGTGTGTGAAGACGACAGTGTCTCTCCTCTGCTTTTTAAAAGGGGAGAAAAGAATCTTGCAGTGCTCTCCATGGATTAGCCGAGGGTATTTTGGGTATTGTAGTTTATTTTTTAAGTTAATATATTTAAATGTAAACAACTCTGCTAAAAATCATTATCTGTACTAATGGTGTGTTAATGGAAAGCTTCTTGAATTTTTGGGAATATAAATGTCAGCTGATTACTTGTAAACTACTAACATAGTAACGGTAATTAAGTGTGTCGGGTTGAAAGTAATAACGAAGAAACAAGGCGTACGATCATTAAATCACTAATAAGGCACTATAGTAAAAAATTTTTTTTTTTAGTATTATAGTCCTCTATTGATACAGTATTGATTACTCGGAATTAGCAAGGTGGGCTCTACGTGCATGGACAGAAGTGTTCTGCTGTTCTGGAATTGTTAATATTTTTTTCTTGCTGATACATAACAGTAAGATCATAAAAACAACAAAATACGAGATAATCATAATAGATAGATAAAGCCATGTGTTTTGTGGTTTTGATTAGTATTTTAGGTGAAATTAGTTTGAAATTTTGGAGATAAACAAAAAAAAAAGAGAGTAGAAGCTGGTGGGATCCAGATGGGCAAGCCATGTGAGGTTTAATGATAGAAATGAGGTGTAAGGTTTTCTCGTCAGCCTGGCATCCAACTCTTTTTGCTCAACCTTCTCAACGGTTATATCGATATCTTTGTCTCTTTTCCCAATCTTTTTTTTGGCAACTTTCCTTTTATATTTGTTCACCATGTTACGTATGTTTAGGTCAAATACTAATTTTCCAACTGATTTATGAGTTTTAATTAGCCATCTAAGCTATTTGTTAGGAGCAGCTACGTGCAAAATAACAATAATACAAGAAGACATTTTTGGGTTAAGATTATCAGTAGTAGCTAAAAGAATCATTTATCATAGCCAGAAAAAGAGGGAAACTGAATTTGATTGATGGTGTGTTGCACCTTTGACAAAATTTGTAAAGATCAAATAGTGCATTATAGTAGATGCTTATATTCTATATGCTGAATAAGATTCTAACGAAATTTGTTCAAATGCTTTCCTTAAAGTCCCAACGAAATTTGCAAGTCTATATATCAAATTCGAAATCAGGTCTAAAACTTGAAACCTATCAGACTTTATGCCCATACGAAAATCATATACTTGCAAATTATCATGGACTACTTTTACATAAAGCTTAAGTGGGTTATTTTGTGTATTACTGTTACATGTACTTATTCGTCCATGAATGGTGGTTGGAACTAAGGATTGCATAAATACAAATCATTAGCGCAAGAACTAGCAACTTCCCTCCAGTTAAAAGAGACGACCAACGGATAATAAGAAATAAAGCTCGTAGTAACACAAGTGATGATCATCGTTTTGGTTCGCCTTGAGTCCAAAAACCAAGTAGATTTTAATTTTATTTGACGAAAAGAAAAAACTAAAGTAATATCAATTATTAATTCTGTTGCCAAAAGTACTATACTCTTTTTTTTTTTTTTTATCAAAGTACTATACTCTTCTGCCTTCGATTTATATATGTGAATACAACATTTGTCCTTATCCTCCCAGCCCTGATCAACTTTCTCTGCATAACACCCATTATTAAATTATTACCTAATCACTTGTAATTATTAACACTTAACTTTTACGCAAATGTGAATGATAAATTAACATGTAATGGAAATACTTTTGCTTTCTATGATACAGGGATAACTTTGATTAATATTAATCGTGCAGGTACATCAGAAATATTTAATTTGAAATTATGCTGTCTTTGCGACATAAAATGCCGGGTCGCTGTGCAATCATGGAAACTGATTATCATTTTGACATTTTCCTCCTTTTTTCATTAATGTGTATGCGTTTTCTTATAACAAAATTATATTTGGAAAATTAAGTAAGCTTCAACATTTTCCCGTAATTTGTATCATCAAATCGTATAGGTCTGACTCATCATCCGAATTTATATACTCAAACTTGAAAATAGATCAAGCCAAAACCGTGTGGAGTTTGTATCTATATATATATATATATATATATATCTATCTATCTATACTATTATTTATGAAGTGATTTGGCTTATTTATCACATTCTCCATATTCTTATGAGATTTTGCTTATTTGTCATTGTTTATTGTTTATTTGTCAAATTCTCGATAATTTTACTTATTTGTCATTATTTATTGTTTATTTTTCAAATTCTCGATAATTTAAGTTATTTACTGTACTATTATTTATGAATTGATTTGGTTTATTTGTCACATTTTCCATATTCTTAGGAGATTTTACTTATTTGTCATTATTTATTGTTTATTTGTCATATTCTTGATAATTTAGGCTATTTATTTATTTCTCGGGTTTTTAATAATTAATTCATAATTTTATTTATTTGTTATATTTTAAAATAATTTTAGGTGGTAATTTTAATTTTTCTTATTTGTCATGCTCTCAATGATTTTAGATTATTTTGCTTATTTGTCATGTTTTATTATTTTAAGAAACTTATTTGTAGTATCCTATGATTTAGGTTAAATCATTAGTTTTGATAAACTTTTTCAATTGATAAATAATTTTAGAATTGTTTGTTTTAAAACTTTTTAATGATTATTTAATAAATATTTTCATTACATTCTGGAATAATTATTATTAACGAGTGTTATCAAATTTTAGCAATAATTTTATAGTTTTGTTCATCTTTTGTTTAGTTTAGTAATATTAAATCATTTATTTTTTATTTTTGAAAGAAAAATTTTCTTAATGCTACTGAATCATCTTATCAATCAAAAAATATAGCAAAAAAATACGATTTTTTATCGTTATAATTAAAAATTCTGCTTTTACTAGACATATATAATATATTACTTTTGTTTTGTAAAATTTTAGTTAAATAGAAGTATGTATTTAATTATTGTGTATTTTGTTAATAGGTGTCATTATGAACTATGATGATGAAAAAAAGTCATATAAAATGTAACTAAGACTTTGATGAAGGGGGTTTGATTTTATATATTTCACTGATAATTAGTATTTATGGTTTAAGTTTTTAGATTTATCTTTTATATTATTTTAATTTTACAAAGTAAAATTTTAATTAAAATACATTAAGATGCAATAACGGCTAAAAAAAATTCAAGTGCCAAACTTATATGTATTGCTTTTTAATAAAAATGTAAATTATATCTTATAATTAATTTAATATTTGTAACTAATTAAATAATTTAGATTAAAATTAAAAAATAAGATAAAATTTGAATTAGTTGCATATAAATTATTCCGCATAAGTGATTTGGCTTATGTGTCAACTTCTCCATGATTTTAGCTAATTTTGATGATTTGTCATTATTTATTGCTTATTTGACATATTTTCCATAATTTGAAATAATTTGTTTGTTTGTTATGTTTTTAATAATTTTTCGTTTTGCTTATTTGTTATCTTCTCCATAGTTTTAGGTGATTTTGTTTAGTTGTCATATTTTTCATAATTTTAGCTATTTTTTATTTGTTATGTTTTTAATAATTTTAGTTTTGCTTATTTATCATGTTCTCTATAATTTAGGTTTTTTATATATTTGTCGTAATCTTAATAATTTTAATTGGTAATTTTATTTCTTTGACATATTTTAAAATAATTTTTTGTTTTGATTACGTGTCATGTTATCTATGATTTTAGATTATTTTATTTATTTGTCATATTTTTTTTTCCAGGTATTTAGGGTTTTTGGGGATTTTGGGTTCAGCTTCCTAATAATATTTCGGAGGAAAATGATTGCTAGCTATTGACCACCTCATAATTTAGCTAATTTGCTTATTTGTTATGTTTTTAATAATCTTATATATACTTTTATTTATGAAGTGATTTGGTTTATGTGTCAGCTTCTCCATGATTTTAGCTAATTTTGATGATTTGTCACATTTCCCATAAATTTAGCTAATTTGCTTATTTGTTATGTTTTTAATAATTTTAATTAGTAATTTTATTTATTTGACATATTTTAAAATAATTCCAGTTTTGGTTAAGTGTCATGTTATCTATGATTTTAGGTTATTTTATTTATTTTAATATCTATAGTATTATTTATGAAGTAATTTGGTTTATGTGTCAACTTCTCCATGATTTTAGCTAATTTTGATGATTTGTCATATTTTCCATAAATTTAGCTAATTTGCTTATTTTTTATATTCTATTATTTAGATTGAATCATTAGTTTTAATAAATAACTTTTGAATTGTTACTTTTAAACATTTTTAGTGATAACTTAATAAATATTTTCATTATATTTAGGGATAACTATTTCTAATGAACATTATCAAATTTTAACAACAATTTTATATATTTGTTCATCTTATGTTTACTTTAGTAATATTAAATCGTTTAAAGTTTTTTAATTATTATTTATAAAAATAAATTTTCTTATCTTTTATGTTACCAAATCATCTTCCCGATAAATAAAATACGAACCCAAGAGTACATTAATACTAATGTAGAATGTGGTTAAATACTTTTAAACAACACTAAAAGTATAAGATTCAATATATATAGCATTTAAAGAAAAACTCAATATTTTCGTAGGGGGTTACCCACAAATTTTGAGTGATATTAAAAAAATAAGACAATATTGTTTTATTGCAAAGTTGCATCCTCCACATTCATATTATGATGGTAAAAGAGGTTAGGAACCTCTGTTGTCTCTGTTTCTCTAGATAATAGTGATTTTGTAGTGGTTAGTGCACTTATTTAAGCAGTATATGAATTTTGACTAAATTAATTGTTAAAAATTAGAATGATGTACATGTACCTTGAAAGGTGGTTTAGAATACATTAATAAGAATATAGAATGTGGTTAAATATTTTTAAACAACACTAAAAGTATAAGCTTCAATATATATAGCAATTAACGAAAAACTCAATATTTTCGTAAGGGTTAACCCACAAATTTTGAGTGATATTAAAAAATACGACAATATTGTTTTATTGAAAATTTGAATCCTCCACTTACATATTATGAAGCTCAAAGAGGCTAGGAACCTTTGTTGTCTCTGTTTCTCTAGATAATAGTGATTTTAAAGTGGTTAGTCCACTTATTTAAGCAGTATATGAATTTAGAATAAATTAATTGTTAAACATTAGAATGATGTACATTTACCTTGAAAGGTGGTTTAAGATACATTAATAAGAATATAGAATATGGTTAAATATTTTTAAACAACACTAAAAGTATAAGCTTCTATATATATAACAATTAACGAAAAACTCAATATTTTCGTAGGGTTTAACCCACAAATTTTGAGTTATATTAAAAAAAATTGACAATATTGTTTTATTGCAAATTTGCATCTTCCACTTACATTTTATTAAGCTCAAAGAGGTTAGGAACCTTTGTTGTCTCTGTTTCTCTAGATAATAGTAATTTTATAGTGGTTAGTCCACTTATTTAAGTAGTATATGATTTTAGACTAAATTAAGCAGTTAAAAATTAAGTAGTATATGATTATAGTGGTTAGTCTTCTTATTTAAGCAGTATATGAATTTAGACTAAATTAATTGTTAAAAATTAGAATGATGTACATGTACATTGAATGTTGGTTTAGAATAAAGTAATACAAATGTAGAATGTGGTTAACGACTTTTAAACAACACTAAAAGTATAGGCTTCAATATATAGCATTTAACGAAAAACTCAATATTTTTGTAGGGGTTAACCAACAAATTTTGAGTGAAATTAAAAAAATATGACAATATTGTTTTATTGCAAAATTGCTTCCTCCACATTCATATTATGATGGTCAAAGAGGTTAGGAACCTTTGTTGTCTCCGTTTCTCTAGATAATAGTGATTTTGTAGTGGTTAGTCAACTTATTTAAGCAGTATATGAATTTAACCTAAATTAATTGTTGAAAATTAGAATGATGTGTATGTACTATGAAAGGTTGTTTAGAATACATTAATATGAATGTAGAATGTGGTTAAATATTTTTAAACAACACTAAAAGTATAAGCTTCAATATATATAGCAATTAACGAAAAACTCAATATTTTCGTAGGGGTTAACCAACAAATTTTGAGTGAAATTAAAAAAACATTACAATATTGTTTTATTGCAAATTTGCATCCTCCACATTCATATTATGATGATCAAAGAGGTTATGAACTTTTGTTGTCTCCGTTTCTCTAGATAATAGTGATTTTATAGTGGTTAGTCCACTTATTTAAGAAGTATATGAATTTAGACTAAATTAATTGTTAAACATTATAATGATGTACATGTACCTTGGAAGGTGGTTTAGAATACCTTAATAAGAATATAGAATATTGTTAAATATTTTAAAACAACACTAAAAGTATAAGCTTCTATATATATAGCAATTAACGAAAAACTCAATATTTTCGTAGGGGTTAATCCACAAATTTTGAGTGATATTAAAAAAATATAAAAATATTGTTTAATTGCAAATTTGCATCCTCCACTTACATATTATGAAGCTCAAAGAGGTTAGGAACCTTTGTTATCTTTGTTTCTCTAGATAATAGTGATTTTATAGTGGTTAGTCCACTTATTTAAGTAGTATATGAATTTACACTAAATTAATTGTTAATCATTAGAATGATGTAAATGTACCTTGAAAGGTGGTTTAGAATACATTAATAAGAAGAATGTGGTGAAATATTTTTAAACAACACTAAAAGTATAAGCTTCAATATATATAGCAATTAACGAAAAACTCAATATTTTCGTATGGGTTAAACCCACAAATTTTGAGTGAAATTAAAAAGACATGAGAATATTTTTTTTATTGCAAAGTCGCATCCTCGACATTCATATTATGATGGTCAAAGATGTTAGGAACCTTTGTTGTTTCTGTTTCTCTAGATAATAGTGATTTTATAGTTGTTAGTCCACTTATTTAAGCAGTATATGAATTTAGACTAAATTAATTGTTACAAATTAGAATGATGTACATGTACCTTGAAATATGGTTTAGAATACATGCAATACGAATATAGAATTTGGTTAAATTTTTTAAAACTACACTAAAAGTATAAGCTTCAATCTATATAGCAATTTACGAAAAACTCAATATTTTCGTAGGGGTTAACCCACAAATTTTATGTGATATTATAAAAATATGACAATATTGTTTTATTGAAAATTTTCATCCTCCACTTACATATTATGAAGCTTAAAGAGGTTAGGAACCTTTGTTGTCTCTGTTTCTCTAGATAATAGTGATTTTAAAGTGGTTAGTCCACTTATTTAAGCAGTATACGAATTTAGACTAAATTAATTGTTAAACATTAGGTTGATGTACATTTACCTTGAAAGGTGGTAGAATACATTAATAAGAATATAGAATATGGTTAAATATTTTTAAAAAACACTAAAAGTATAAGCTTCTATATATATAGCAATTAACAAAAAACTCAATATTTTCATAGGGGTTAACCCACAAATTTTGAGTGATATTAAAAAAAAATGACAATATTGTTTTATTGCAAATTTGCATCCTCCACTTACATATTATGAAGCTCAAAGAGGTTAGGAACCTTTGTTGTCTCTGTTTCTCTAGATAATAATGATTTTATAGTGGTTAGTCCACTTATTTAAGTAGTATATGAATTTAGACTAAATTAATTGTTAAACATTAGAATAATGTACATGTGCCTTGAAAGGTGGTTTATAATACATTAATAAGAATATAGATTATGGTTAAATATTTTTAAACAACACTAAAAGTATAAGCTTCAATATATATAGTAATTAACGAAAAACTCAATATTTTCGAAGGGGTTAACCCACAAATTTTGAGTGATATTAAAAAATATGACAATATTGTTTTATTGCAAATTTGCATCCTCCACTTACATATTATGAAGCTCAAAGAGGTTAGGAACCTTTGTTGTCTCTTTTTGTGAAGATAATAATGATTTTATAGTGGTTAGTCCACTTATTTAAGTAGTATATGAATTTAGACTAATTTAATTGTTAAACATTAGAATGATGTACATGTACCTTTAAAGCTGGTTTAGAATACATTAATAAGAATATATAATATGGTTAAATATTTTTAAAGAACACTAAAAGTATAAGTTTCAATATATATAGCAATTAACGAAAAACTCAATATTTTCGTAGGGGTTAACCCACAAATTTTGAGTGAAATTAAAAAAACATGACAATATTGTTTTATTGCAAAGTTGCTTCCTCCACATTCATATTATGATGTTCAAAGAGGTTAGGAACCTTTGTTGTCTCTGTTTCTCAAGATAATAGTGATTTTGTAGTGGTTAGTCCACTTATTTAAGCAGTATATGAGTTTAGACTAAATTATTGTTGAAAATTAGAATGATGTACATGTACCTTGAAAGGTGGTTTAGAATACATTAATAAGAATATAGAATATGGTTAAATATTTTTAAACAACACTAAAAGTTTAAGCTTCAATCTATATTGCAATTTACGAAAAACTCAATATTTTCGTAGGAGTTAACCCACAAATTTTGAGTGATATTTTAAAAATATGACAATATTGTTTTATTGAAAATTTGCATCCTCCACTTACATATTATGAAGCTTAAAGAGGTTAGGAACCTTTGTTGTCTCTGTTTCTCTAGATAATAGTGATTTTAAAGTGGTTAGTCCACTTATTTAAGTAGTATTTGAATTTAGACTAAATTAATTATTAAACATTAGAATGATGCACATGTACCTTGAAAGGTGGTTTAGAATACATTAATAAGAATATAGAATGTGGTTAAATATTTTTAAATAACACTAAAAGTATAAGCTTCAATATATATACCAATTAACGCAAAACTCAATATTTTCGTAGGGGTTAACCCACAAATTTTGAGTGAAATTAAAAAAAACATGAGAATATTTTTTTATTGCAAAGTCGCATCCTCCACATTCATATTAAGATGGTCAAAGAGGTTAGGAACCTTTGTTGTCTCCGTTTCTCTAGATAATAGTGATTTTATAGTGGTTAGTCCACCTATTTAAGCAGTATATGAATTTATACTAAATTAATTGTTAAAAATTAGAATGATGTCTATGTACCTTGAAAGGTGGTTTAGAATACATTAATAAGAATGTAGAATGTGGTTAAATATTTTTAAACAACACTAAAAGTATAGGCTAGCAATTAACGAAAAACTCAATATTTTCGTAGGGGTTAACCCACAAATTTTGAGTGAAATTAAAAAAACATGACAATATTATTTTATTGCAAAGTTGCATCCTCCACATTCATATTATGATGATCAAAGAGGTTAGGAGCCTTTGTTGTCTCTGTTTCTCTAGATAATAGTGATTTTATAGTGGTTAGTCCACTTATTAAAGAAGTATATGAATTTAGACTAAATTAATTGTTAAACATTAGAATGATGTACATGTACCTTGAAAGGTGGTTTAGAATACATTAATATGAATATAGAGTATGGTTAAATATTTTTAAACAACACTAAAAGTATAAGCTTCTATATATATAGCAATTAACGAAAAATTCAATATATTCGTAGGGGTTAACCCACAAATTTTGAGTGATATTAAAAAAATATGACAATATTGTTTTATTGCAAATTTGAATCCTCCACTTACATATTATGAAGCTCAAAGAGGTTATGAACCTTTGTTGTCTCAGTTTCTCTAGATAATAGTGATTTTATAGTGGTTAGTCCACTTATTTAAGTAGTATTTGAATTTAGCTAAATTAATTGTTAACCATTAGAATGATGTACAGGTACCTTGAAAGGTGGTTTAGAATACATTAATAAGAATATAGAATGTGGTTAAATATTTTTAAATAACACTAAAAGTATAAGCTTCAATATATATAGCAATTAACGAAAAACTCAATATTTTCGTAGGGGTTAACCAACAAATTTTGAGTGAAATTAAAAAAATATGACAATATTGTTTTATTGCAAAGTTGCATCCTCCACATTTATATTATGTTGGTAAAAGAGGTTAGGAACCTTTGTTGTCTCTGTTTATCTAGATAATAGTGATTTTATAGTGGTTAGTCTACTTATTTAAGTAGTATATGAATTTAGACTAAATTAATTGTTAAACATTAGAATGATGTACATTTTCATTGTAAGGTGGTTTATAATACATTAATAAGAATATAGAATATGGTTAAATATTTTTAAAAAACACTAAAAGTATAAGCTTCTATATATATAGCAATTTACGAAAAACTCAATATTTTCGTAGGGGTTAACCCACAAATTTTGAGTGATATTTTAAAAATATGACAATATTGTTTTATTGAAAATTTGCATCCTCCACTTACATATTATGAAGCTTAAAGAGGCTAGGAACCTTTGTTGTCTTTGTTTCTCTAGATAATAGTGATTTTAAAGTGGTTAGTCCACTTATTTAAGCAGAATATGAATTTAGACTAAATTATTAGTTAAACATTAGAATGATGTACATTTACCTTGAAAGGTGGTTTAGAATACATTAATAAGAATATAGAATGTGGTTAAATATTTTTAAACAACACTAAAAGTATAAGCTTCAATCTATATACCAATTTACGAAAAACTCATTATTTTCGTAGGGGTTAACCCACAAATTTTGAGTGATATTTTAAAAATATGAAAATATTGTTTTATTGAAAATTTGCATCCTCCACTTACATATTATGTTGCTTAAAGAGGCTAGGAACCTTTGTTGTCTCTGTTTCTCTAGATAATAGTGATTTTAAAGTGGTTAGTCCACTTATTTAAGCAGTATATGAATTTAGACTAAATTATTAGTTAAACATTAGAATGATGTACATTTTCCTTGTAAGGTGGTTTATAATACATTAATAAGAATATAGAATATGGTTAAATATTTTTAAAAAACACTAAAAGTATAAGCTTCTATATATATAGCAATTTACGAAAAACTCAATATTTTCGTAGGGGTTAACCCACAAATTTTGAGTGATATTTTAAAAATATGCCAATATTGTTTTATTGAAAATTTGCATCCTCCACTTACATATTATGAAGCTTAAAGAGGCTAGGAACCTTTGTTGTCTCTGTTTCTCTAGATAATAGTGATTTTAAAGTGGTTAGTCCACTTATTTAAGCAGTATATGAATTTAGACTAAATTATTAGTTAAACATTAGAATGATGTACATTTTCCTTGTAAGGTGGTTTAGAATACATTAATAAGAATATAGAATATGGTTAAATATTTTTAAACAACACTAAAAGTATAAGCTTCAATATATATAGTAATTAACGAAAAACTCAATATTTTCGAAGGGGTTAACCCACAAATTTTGAGTGATATTAAAAAATATGACAATATTGTTTTATTGCAAATTTGCATCCTCCACTTACATATTATGAAGCTCAAAGAGGTTAGGAACCTTTGTTGTCTATGTTTCTCAAGATAATAGTGATTTTATAGTGGTTAGTCCACTTATTTAAGCACTATATGAATTTAGACTAAACTAATTGTTACAAATTATAATGATGTACATGTACCTTTAAAGGTGGTTTAGAATACATTAATACGAATATAGAATATGCTTAAATATTTTTAAACAACGCTAAAGTATAAGCTTCAATATATATGAAAAACTCAATATTTTTGTAGGGGTTAACCCACAAATTTTGAGTGATATTAAAAAAATATGACAATATTGTTTTATTGCAAATTTGCATCCTCCACTTACATATTATGAAGCTCAAAGAGGTTAGGAACCTTTGTTTTTTCTGTTTCTCTAGATAATAATGATTTTATAGTGGTTAGTCAACTTATTTAAGTAGTATTTGAATTTAGACTAAATTAATTGTTAAACATTAGAATGATGTACATGTACCTTGAAATGTGGTTTAGAATACATTAATAAGAATATATAATGTGGTTAAATATTTTTAAATAACACTAAAAGTATAAGCTTCAATATATATAGCAATTAACGAAAAACTCATTATTTTCGTAGGGGTTAACCCACAAATTTTGAGAGAAATTAAAAAAACATGAGAATATTTTTTAATTGCAAAGTCGCATCCTCCACATTCATATTATGATGGTCAAAGAGGTTAGGAACCTTTGTTGTCTCCGTTTCTCTAGATAATAGTGATTTTATAGTGGTTAGTCCACTTATTTAAGCAGTATATGAATTTAGACTAAATTAATTTTTAAACATTAGAATGATGTACATATACCTTGAATGGTTGTTTAGAATACATTAATATGAATGTAGAATGTGGTTAAATATTTTTAAACAACACTAAAAGTATAGGCTAGCAATTAACGAAAAACTCAATATTTTCGTAGGGGTTAACCCACAAATTTTGAGTGAAATTAAAAAAACATGACAATATTGTTTTATTGCAAAGTTGCATCCTCCACATTCATATTATCATGATCAAAGAGGTTAGGAGCCTTTGTTGTCTCTGTTTCTCTAGATAATAAAGATTTTATAGTGGTTAGTCCACTTATTTAAGTAGTATATGAATTTAGACTAAATTAATTGTTAAACATAATAATGATGTACATGTACCTTGAAAGATGGTTTAAAATACATTAATATGAATATATAATATGGTTAAATATTTTTAAAGAACACTAAAAGTATAAGTTTCAATATATATAGCAATTAACGAAAAACTCAATATTTTCGTAGGGGTTAACCCACAAATTTTGAGTGAAATTAAAAAAACATGACAATATTGTTTTATTGCAAAGTTGCTTCCTCCACATTCATATTATGATGGTCAAAGAGGTTATGAACCTTTGTTGTCTCTGTTTCTCTAGATAATAGTGATTTTATAGTGGTTAGTCCACTTATTTAAGTAGTATTTGAATTTAGACTAAATTAATTGTTAACCATTAGAATGTTGTACATGTACCTTGAAAGGTGGTTTAGAATACATTAATAAGAATATAGAATGTGGTTAAATATTTTTAAATAACACTAAAAGTATAAGCTTCAATATATATAGCAATTAACGAAAAACTCAATATTTTCGTAGGGGTTAACCAACAAATTTTGAGTGAAATTAAAAAAAATATGACAATATTGTTTTATTGCAAAGTTGCATCCTCCACATTTATATTATGATGGTAAAAGAGGTTAGGAACCTTTGTTGTCTCTGTTTATCTAGATAATAGTGATTTTATAGTGGTTAGTCTACTTATTTAAGTAGTATATGAATTTAGACTAAATTAATTGTTAAACATTAGAATGATGTACATTTACCTTGAAAGGTGGTTTAGAATACATTAATAAGAATATAGAATATGGTTAAATATTTTTAAACAACACTAAAAGTTTAAGCTTCAATCTATATTGCAATTTACGAAAAACTCAATATTTTCGTAGGAGTTAACCCACAAATTTTGAGTGATATTTTAAAAATATGACAATATTGTTTTATTGAAAATTTGCATCCTCCACTTACATATTATGAAGCTTAAAGAGACTAGGAACCTTTGTTGTCTCTGTTTCTCTAGATAATAATGATTTTAAAGTGGTTAGTCCACTTATTTAAGCAGTATATGAATTTAGACTAAATTATTAGTTAAACATTAGAATGATGTACATTTTCCTTGTAAGGTGGTTTAGAATACATTAATAAGAATATAGAATATGGTTAAATATTTTTAAAAAAAACTAAAAGTATAAGCTTCTATATATATAGCAATTAACGAAAAACTCAATATTTTCATAGGGGTTAACCCACAAATTTTGAGTGATATTAAAAAAAAATGATAATATTGTTTTATTGCAAATTTGCATCCTCCACTTACATATTATGAAGCTCAAAGAGGTTAGGAACCTTTGTTGTCTCTGTTTCTCTAGATAATAGTGATTTTATAGTGGTTAGTCCACTTATATAAGGAGTATATGAATTTAGACTAAATTAATTGTTAAACATTAGAATGATGTAAATGTACCTTGAAAGGTGGTTTAGAATACATTAATAAGAATATAGAATATGGTTAAATATTTTTAAACAACACTAAAAGTATAAGCTTCAATATATATAGTAATTAACGAAAAACTCAATATTTTCGAAGGGGTTAACCCACAAATTTTGAGTGATATTAAAAAATATGAAAATGTTGTTTTATTGCAAATTTGCATCCTCCATTTACATATTATGAAGCTCAAAGAGGTTAGGAACCTTTGTTGTCTATGTTTCTCAAGATAATAGTGATTTTATAGTGGTTAGTCCAATTATTTAAGCACTATATGAATTTAGACTAAATTAATTGTTACAAATTATAATGATGTACATGTACCTTTAAAGGTTGTTTAGAATACATTAATACGAATATAGAATATGGTTAAATATTTTTAAACAACGCTAAAGTATAAGCTTCAATATATATGAAAAACTCAATATTTTTGTAAGGGTTAACCCACAAATTTTGAGTGATATTAAAAAAATATGACAATATTGTTTTATTGCAAATTTGCTTCCTCCACTTACATATTATGAAGCTCAAAGAGGTTAGGAACTTTTGTTTTCTCTGTTTCTCTAGATAATAATGATTTTATAGTGGTTAGTATACTTATTTAAGCAGTATATGAATTTAGACTAAATTAATTGTTAAAAATTAGAATGATGTACATGTTCCTTGAAAGGTGGTTTAGAATACATTAATACGAATATAGAATTTGGTTAAATATTTTTAGACAACACTAAAAGTATAAGCTTTAATATATATAGCAATTAACGAAACACTCAATATTTTCGTAGGGGTTAATCCACAAATTTTGAGTGATATTAAAAAATATGAAAATGTTGTTTTATTGCAAATTTGCATCCTCCATTTACATATTATGAAGCTCAAAGAGGTTAGGAACCTTTGTTGTCTATGTTTCTCAAGATAATAGTGATTTTATAGTGGTTAGTCCAATTATTTAAGCACTATATGAATTTAGACTAAATTAATTGTTACAAATTATAATGATGTACATATACCTTTAAAGGTTGTTTAGAATACATTAATACGAATATAGAATATGGTTAAATATTTTTAAACAACGCTAAAGTATAAGCTTCAATATATATGAAAAACTCAATATTTTTGTAGGGGTTAACCCATAAATTTTGAGTGATATTAAAAAAATATGACAATATTGTTTTATTGCAAATTTGCTTCCTCCACTTACATATTATGAAGCTCAAAGAGGTTAGGAACCTTTGTTTTCTCTGTTTCTCTAGATAATAAAGATTTTATAGTTGTTAGTATACTTATTTAAGCAGTATATGAATTTAGACTAAATTAATTGTTAAAAATTAGAATGATGTACATGTTCCTTGAAAGGTGGTTTAGAATACATTAATACGAATATAGAATTTGGTTAAATATTTTTAGACAACACTAAATGTATAAGCTTTAATATATATAGCAGTTAACGAAAAACTCAATATTTTCGTAGGGGTTAATTCACAAATTTTGAGTGAAATTAAAAAAACATGACAATATTTTTTTATTGCAAAGTTGCATCCTCCACATTCATATTATGATGATCAACGAGGTTAGGAACCTTTGTTGTCTCTGTTTCTCTAGATAATATTGATTTTATAGTGGTTAGTCCACTTATTTAAGTAGTATTTGAATTTAGACTAAATTAATTGTTAAACATTAGAATGATGTACATGTACCTTGAAATGTGGTTTAGAATACATTAATAAGAATATATAATGTGGTTAAATATTTTTAAATAACACTAAAAGTATAAGCTTCAATATATATAGCAATTAACGAAAAACTCATTATTTTCGTAGGGGTTAACCCACAAATTTTGAGTGAAATTAAAAAAACATGAGAATATTTTTTTATTGCAAAGTCGCATCCTCCACATTCATATTATGATGGTCAAAGAGGTTAGGAACCTTTGTTGTCTCCGTTTCTCTAGATAATAGTGATTTTATAGTGGTTAGTCCACCTATTTAAGCAGTATATGAACTTAGACTAAATTAATTTTTAAACATTCGAATGATGTACATATACCTTGAATGGTTGTTTAGAATACATTAATATGAATGTAGAAAGTGGTTAAATATTTTTAAACAACACTAAAAGTATAAGCTTCAATCTATATAGCAATTTACGAAAAACTTAATATTTTCGTAGGGGTTAACCTACAAATTTAGAGAGAAATTAAAAAAATATGACAATATTGTTTTATTGCATAATTGCATCCTCCACTTACATATTACGATGGGCAAAGATGTTAGAAACGTTTGTTGTCTCCGTTTCTCTAGCTAATAGTGATTTTATAGTGGCCTGTCTACTTAATTAAGCATTATATGAATTTAAACTAAATTAATTGTTAAAAATTAGAATGATGTACATGTACCTTGAAAGATATTTTAGAATACATTAATACAAATGTAGAATGTGGTTAAAATAATTTTAAACACACT
Source organism: Brassica juncea (assembly GCA_018703725.1). Classification (NCBI taxonomy): domain Eukaryota; kingdom Viridiplantae; phylum Streptophyta; class Magnoliopsida; order Brassicales; family Brassicaceae; genus Brassica; species Brassica juncea. The sequence continues at coordinate 64,590,913 of CM031939.1, forward strand.
AAAGAGCATAAGATTATGTATATAGAGCATTTAACGAAAATCTCAATATTTTCGTAGGGGTTAACCTACAATTTTTGAGAGAATTCAAAAAATGACATAAATATTGGTTTTCTTTAAATGCTCTATATACATTAATCTTATGATCTTTAGTGTGTTTAAAATATTTAACCACATTACATTTGTATTAATGTATTCTAATCTTCTTTCAAGGGTACATTTATCATTCTTAATTTTAAACAATTAATTTAGTTTAAATTCATATAATGCTTTAAATAAGTAGATGACCACATAAAAATCACTTTAGCTGAGAGAAACGGAGACAACAAACGTTTCTAACTCTTTGCCATCATAATAGTAAGTGTAGGATGCAATTATGCAATAAAAACAATATGTTCATATTTTTGAATTTCTCTCAAAATTTGTAGGTTAACCCCTACGAAAATATGAGATTTTGTTAAATGCTCTATATACATAATCTTATGATCTTTGTGTTGTTTAAAATTATTTAATTCACATTCGACATTTGTATAATGTTTCAAAATATCTTTCAAGGTACATGTCATCATTCTAATTTTTAACAAATTAAGTAGTTAAATTCATATAATGCTTAATTAAGTAGAAGGCCACTATAAAATCACTATAGCTGAGAAACGGAGACAACAAAACGTTTCTAACATCTTTGCCATCGTAATATGTAAGTGGAGGATGCAATTATGCAATAAAACAATATTGTCATATTTTTTTAATTTCTCTCTAAATTTGTAGGTTAACCCTACGAAAATATTGAGTTTTTCTTTAATTGCTATGTACATAATCTTATGCTCTTTAGTGTTGTTTAAAATTATTTAACCACATTATACATTGTATTAATGTATTATAAACTATTTTCAATGTACATGTACATCATTCTAATTTTAACAATTAATTTAGTTTAAAATTCATGTTAATGCTTAATTAAGTAGACTGACCACTATAAAATCACTATAGCTAGAGAAACGGAGACAACAAACGTTTTACCCTCTTTGACCATCATAATAGTAAGTGGAGGATGCAATTATGTATATAAAACATATTGTCATATTTTTTTAATTTCTCTCAAAATTTGTAGGTTAACCCTACGAAAATATGAGGTTTCGTAAATACTCTATATACATAATCTTATGCTCTTTATGTTGTTTAAAATTATTAAACGCATTATACATTTGTATTAATGTATTCTAATCTATCTTCAAGGTACATGTATATCATTCTAATTTTTAACAATAATTTAGTTTAAATTCATTTAATGCTTAAATAAGTAGATGACCACTATAAAATCACATTAGCAGAGAAACGGAGACAACAAACGTTTCTAACCTCTTTGCCCATCATAATATGTAAGTGTAGGATGCAATTATGCAATAAAACAATACGTCATATTTTTGAATTTCTCTCAAAATTTGTAGTAAGTTAAACCCTACGAAAAATTGAGATTTTCGTTAAATGCTCTATATACATAATCTTATGCTTTTAGTGTTGTTTAAAATTATTTAACCACATTCTACATTTGTATTAATGTATTCTAAAATATCTTTCAAGGTACATTGTACACACTTCTAATTTTAAAAATTAATTTAGTTTAAATTCATATAATGCTTAATTAAGTAGACAGGCCACTATAAAATCACTATTAGCTAGAGAAAACGGAGACAACAACGTTTTTAACATCTTTGCCCATCGTAATATGTAAGTGGAGGATGCAATATGCAATAAAACAATATTGTCATATTTTTTTAATTTCTTCTAAATTTGTAGGTTAACCCTACGAAAAATAAGTTTTTCGTAAATTGCTATATAGATGAAGCTCTTATACTTTTAGTGTTGTTAAAAATATTAACCACTTTCTACATTCATATTAATGTATTTAAACAAACCATTCAAGGTATATGTACATCATTCGAATGTTAAAAATTAATTTAGTCTAAGTTTCATATATGCTTAATAGGTGGACTAACCACTATAAAATCACTATTATCTAAGAGAAACGGAGACAACAAAGGTTCCTAACCTCTTTGACCATCATAATAGAATGTGGAGGATGCGGACTTTGCAATAAAAAAATATTCTCATGTTTTTTTTAATTCACTCAAAATTTTGGGTAACCCCTACGAAAATAATGAGTTTTTCGTTAATTGCTATATATTGAAGCTTATACTTTAGGTGTATTAAAAATATTAACCACATATAATCTTATTAATGTATTCTAACACAGTCAAGGTACATGTACATCATTCTAATGTTTAACAATTAATTTAGTTAAATTCAAATACTACTTAAATAAGGGACTAACCACTTAAAATCAATATTATTAGAGAAACAGAGACAACAAAGGTTCCTAACCTCGTTGATCATCATAATATGAATGTGGAGGATGGAACTTTGCAATAAAAAATATTGTTCATGTTTTTTTAATTTCACTCAAAATTTGTGAATTAACCCCACGAAAATATTGAGTTTTTCGTTAACTGCTATATATATTAAAGCTTATACATTTAGTGTTGTCTAAAAATATTTAACCAATTCTATTCGTATTAATGTATTCTAAACCACCTTTCAAGGACATGTGAAATATTCTTAATTTTTAACAATAATTTAGTCTAAATTCATATACTGCTTAAATAAGTATACTAAAAACTATAAAATCTTTTATATAGAGAAAAGAGAAAACAAAGGTTCCTAACCTCTTTGAGATTCATAATATGTAAAGTGGAGGAACAAATTTGCAATAAAAAAACAATATGTCATTTTTTTAATACATTCAAAATTATGGGTTTAACCCCTACAAAAAAATTGAGTTTTCATATATATTGAGCTTATACTTTGAGCGTTGTTTAAAAATATTTAACTATTTATATTCGATTTGTATTCTAAACACCTTAAAGGTATATGTACATCATTATAATTTGTAAAAATTAATTAGTTCTAAATTCATATAGTGCTTAAATAATTGACTAACCACTATAAAATCACTATTATCTTGAGAAACATAGACAACAAAGGTTCCTAACCTCTTGTTGAGCTTCATAATATGTAAATGGAGGAGCAAATTGCAAAAACAACATTTTATATTTTTAATATCACTCAAAATTGTGGATAAACCCTACGAAAATATTGAGTGTTTCGTTAATGGTATATATATTAAAGCTTTTATTTTAGTGTTGTCTAAAAATATTTAACCAAATTCTATTCGTATTAATGTATTCTAAACCACCTTTCAAGGAACATGACATCATTCTAATTTTTAACAATAATTTAGTCTAAATTCATATACTGCTAAATAAGTATACATAACCACTATAAAAATCATTATTATCTAGAGAACAAGAAAACAAAAGTTCCTAACCTCTTGAGCTTCATAATATGTAAGAGGAGGAAGCAAATTGCAATATAAACAATTTGTCATATTTTTTTTATACACTCAAAATTTGTGGTTAACCCTTACAAAAATATGAGTTTTTCATATATATTGAAGCTTATACTTTAGCGTTGTTTAAAAATATTTAACCATATTCTATATTCGTATTAATGTATTCTAAACAACTTTAAAGGTTACATGTACATCATATTAATTTGTAACAATTAATTTAGTCTAAATTCATATAGTGCTTAAATAATGGACGACTACCACTATAAAATCATATTATCTTGAGAAAACATAGACAACAAAGGTTCCTAACCTCTTTGAGCTTCATAAATGTAATGGAGGATGCAAATTTGCAATAAACAACATTTTCATATTTTTTATATCACTCAAAATTTGGGTTAACCCCTTCGAAAATATTGAGTTTTTTCGTTAATTACTATTATTGAAGCTTATACTTTTAGTGTTGTTTAAAAATATTTACCATATTCTATATTCTTATTAATGTATTCTACAACCACCTTTAAGGTACATTTACATCATTCTAATGTTTAACAATTAATTTAGTCTAAATTCTATACTCCTATATAATGGACTAACCACTATAAAATCACTATATCTAGAGAAACAGAGACAACAAAGGTTCAAACCTCTTTGAGCTTCATAATATGTAAGTGGAGGATGCAAATTGCAATAAAACAATATTATATTTTTTTTTAATATCACATCAAAATTTGTGGGTTAACCCCTATGAAAATATTGAGTTTTTCGTTATTGCTATATATATAGAAGCTTATACTTTTAGTTTTTTTAAAATATTTAACCATATTCTATATTCTATTAATGTATTCTAAACCACCTTACAAGGAAAATGTACATCATTCTAAGTTTAACTAATAATATTTAGTCTAAAATTCATATACTGCTTAAATAAGTGGACTAACCACTTTAAAATCATTATTATCTAGAGGAACAGAGACAACAAAGGTTCCTAGTCTCTTTAGCTTCACTAATAGTAAGTGGAGGATGCAAATTTTCAATAAAACAATATTGTCATATTTTTAAAATATCACTCAAAATTTGTGGGTTAAACCTACGAAAAAATTGAGGTTTTCGTAAATTGCAATATAGATTGAAGCTTAAACTTTTAGTGTGTTTTTAAAAATATTTACCATATTCTATATTCTTATTAATGTATTCAAACCACCTTTCAAGGTAAATGTACATCATTCTAATGTTTAACAATTAATTTAGTCTAAATTCATATACTACTTAAATAAGTAGGACTAACACTATAAAATCACTATTATCTAGATAAACAGAGACACCAAAACAAGGTTCCTAACCTTCTTTAACCATCATAATATAAATGTGGAGGATGATAACTTTGCAATAAAAGATACTTAAAAGTCATATATTTTTTTAATTTCACTCAAAATTTGTTGGTTAACCCCTACGAAAATATGAGGTTTTTCGTTTGTTAATGCTTTATATATTGAAGCTTATACTTTTAGTGTTTTATTTAAAAATATTTAACCACATTCTATATTCTATTAATGTATTCTTAAACCACCTTTCAAGGTACATGTACAACATTCTAATGGTAACAATTAATTTAGTCTAAATTCAAATACTACTTAAATAAGTGGGATAACCACTATAAAATCACTATTATCTAGAGAAAACAGAGGACAACAAAGGTTCATAACCTCTTTGACCATCATATATGAATGTGGAGGAAGCAACTTTGCATTAAAACAATATGTCGATG